>JAOVVB010004174.1:0-17170 GCA_028570985.1 Heterobranchus longifilis | reverse complement strand
TGTGTGTGTGTGTGTGTGTGTGTGTGTGTGTGTGTGTGTGTGTGTGTGTGTGTGTGTGTGTGTGTGTGTTGGAGGGGGTTTAGTTATAGCCTTTGTATGCAAATAGAGAGACTGGCTTTGTCTGTGGGAAAATGTGAATGTCTTCAGCAAAGTTACATTTCTTTCTTGTTTGACCCAAATAAACTTCGAGCCACTTTGTTTTAACTCACCACAAACTCATGAATGATAACTCAAATGATGTTTCTCAAAGAGTATTACATCATTTTTCACTGTTAGAACTCACATAAGTTGATATTTTGTGAGTCAGAGCGGATACCAAGAAATGTTTTGTATTTGGATACACATTTAGAGAAGCTGTTTGCAGCCAAATTGTCCTCCAGTGCCAGTACCACATTTCAAATAAACTGACAGTTTCAAAAGACGAGAGGACGAAACACACAGAACTGACCAGGCAGATCTAAGAGACTATAAAGCCAACATCTTAATGCGACAGAACAGCATTAGCATCCGAAATATAAAGGAATGTAATCCAGGTGGCAAACATACAGTTAAACTACAAAGGAATTGGGAATTAATTTATTATTGGCTTGTCAAAACAGTGATAACAATTACATTTAAATAACAGCTGCCATGAAAAAAAGCCGTTTTCAAAATAGTTTTGCAATGATAAAACCTGTCTAAACGTTTAGCGTGGGCCTAAAGTGCCAACAAAATGGTATTCCTGGATCAAAACATAAGATATATTTACTGCTGTAGACTGATAGATATGTACACAGATGATTCATAGTTTGACAGCAGAACATAAAACCTACAGTCAAACACAGTGATGGAAATATTCAGGTGTTGGGATGTTTTCACTCGTCTGTAACTTACAGAGTTTATTCCACACAGACTTGAAGTGGAAGCTGGTTTATACACTTTGTTTGGTCATTTCAGTCATTTTTCAGTCGCAACAACATTTTTTGTTCACCAAACATCATCTCACAAACTGAATTCAATTGAGTAATGATGATTTTTTTTTAGGGCTGTCCTCGATTAAAGAAATACTTTTAGTTGATTTAAATCGACAGATCTGTAAGACTGAGTTTCTCCACAAAGAATCACACAAAAGCACCACTTCTTGTGTTTACCAGTGTTTCATGCAGCGCTCAGAATAAGCAAAGTCTGTATTATACTGGAATTTGCTGATAGTATCCCTCAGATATGATATCAAAACTTTTGTTTATAATTGCCAACACAGCCATGTGTGATGTTTCTTGGAAATAAGTCATTTCAAGAATTAAAAAAGCAGAAAAACAAACAAATCGACTAAAGAAATCTTAGTTGACTAAGAGAAAAACAACAAGGGGGCAGCCCTGATGTTTTTACTGACTATACAGAGCTACACAATCACAAGCCAATGCAGTATTTGGATGCTGCAGAAATTTTAATATTTGAACTAGCTTGCTCAAAGCATGTAGAGGCCTTTAAATTGACAGGAAGATATCTGAAAGCTTCTGATTTCCTCCATACGGTCATCAGTGGGAGTGAGTGAGCTAGTTACAGTCAGAAGTCCATTGGCCTTGTTTGCTTCTCCTGGCTGGCCGTCAGACGGAAATCCATTGTTATGGAACAGTGAGCAGGCTAAGTGGACACAGCAGACACTTAATTAAACATGATCTGACTGAATGGAGGTGATACATGGCAGTGTTGTTGTTTACAGTCCTTCCAGTGTGTCAGTAGTGGCTTTGGTTTATCAGCAAAGTGTTGTGCGCTGTACGTGACGCATACTTTGTGTGAAATTAATTGTTTGGCTTTGTTGTCTAGAGCGGGTGACTGTTTTTAAAAAAAAAAAAAAAATCTCACTTCCTTTCTTGTTTTTGGATGGCCAGCATGTGTGAATAATGTTGTATCTCTGACTCCAACAAGTACAAAATGGAAAATGGAAAATGCATTTGTTTAGACGCTACAGTTTATTATGCTGTGTGATAAACTGCAGCGTCTAAACGAATGCATTTTCCAGTGGCGGGAACTTGTTTGATACAGAATCATCATTTTGCTTTGATTTGAATGTCTAATTTTCAGAGGCTGTTTACAGAACAGGAACAAACTCTGAATACACTTTATACACGGGATACAAATTCAAATGTTTTTGTGCTGAAAACTTAATGTCTAGTAGGAAGGGCGATCATTGTGCTGGGAAAGGATTATTGAAAGCATCAGAGATTAGATAACCCAATCATGACGACACAAACATTATGCAGAGTTTTTAGTTTTGGCAGCTAGAAAGTATGGCTGTAAGAAGTCGGGTATTTTCATTGTCGATTGATTGATTAGTTTGATTTGGATCTGTCAGAAAATGGTGAAAAATGTGAATCGGTGTTTCCCAAAGCACAAGATGACTTCCTCAAATGTTTTGTCCACAACTCAAAGATATTGAGTTTACTGTCCTTAAAGAGGAAAGAAACTACAGAATATTCACATTTAAGAAGCTGGAATCAGATCATTTAGACTTTTCTTTGCTTGAAAATTACTCAAACCGATTAATCGGTTATCAAAATAATCGATTACTTGATGACTAAATATAAAGGACAACGCTGCAACTGCCAATCGCTCACTACGACCCAAAGACCTTCTCCCTGACCTAAAAGGTTTGTGTGTCTGTGTCAGTGAGACGAGCCTGCCGACCCAAAACAAATCGACCAAACACCAACGCTGGCAACTGTCCAGTCCCTCTATCAACATCCTCCACCGCATCCATTTTTCATGAATATACCTTTGTGATGTTGCTTACATGAAAGACAAAGTATATCAAGATTGACAGCAACCTTTTCAACTTCCAAACTAACTTTTCCTCGTCTACTTCTACTCCAGCCAGTGTTTTCCAAATTATGTCCGAGAGCTACTTCCAATAACCCCCAGAGATAGGAGGTAAACATGTTGCGGAGGGCTGTCTGACCTACATTTATGGTGGACAGAGTGACAGCAATAGCGGTGCATACCAAACAAGCAAGAGAAGTAGAATTTTTCCGTTCGAGAAAAAAAATCTTGTCTCTCTGCTGCATTGCACTGTGATGTACTGAGGAGACATTCGTATATATTTTGTTCTGCGATGGATTTCTTCCAGTGTGAATGTTGAATGTCAATGCAAACAGAATCTAGAGTGAAGAATCTTTGACTCAAAGGGACTGACACCAAAACTTGACAGTGGCGGTGGGGGGGGGATGTTTTGAGCAGCGGCTGGAGGCAGAGAGGAGACGTGGCTCCCTCCTGCTGTGCCAACAGGTGCAGCTGTCCAGAAGCAGGGACACAACATGCCTGCTTTCTGATGTAACATGGGTGGCTGAGGTTAAGCTCTGGCTGGAGGAGGTACAGAGGGACTTGGTTATTTTCTGCTATGCAAGCTGGCACACCTGTCCAAAGTCAGGTTCAATGCCATTCGACAATTTAAGCATGTTCACTTATTGACACACAGAGAGAAGAAGAGAGAAATAACTCCTACATACAGCCGCTAAAGGATTACCGTATTTCCTCAAATAGAAGCCGGGTCTTGAATAATGGCCCGGGGGTGTGGTGGACACGAACAAATAAAGGCCTGCCCCAAATAATGGGCAGGGAAAAAACAAGAGTGGATGAACTCCCAGTCATATTTGCATGCCAACTAAGCATAATGCATATTTCCATTGCTTTTAATTGAATAAATTCAACAATAATCATGCTATTTTCAACACCTTGTTGTTCTGGATTACTCATCTAACGTGTTATTGTACAAACAAACAGAGGGAATTCGAAATAAAGGCCTGTCTTCTAATACAAGCCTGCTTCAAATAAAGGCCTGGTACCCTCTGCAGCTGAGGTCAATAAAAGTCCAGGAAATATGGTATGTGAGTCTGAATGGGAGTATGGGACTGTGTTAACCTGACGCGCCAGATGGTTCCAACAAACCACAGAACTATCTGAGAAGCCGTCGTTGGAAAGTGTTAGGAAAAGGGAAAGCACATTCAAAAAATACTTGGCAGGTGATTAGATGAACCATCTGTCTATCAAACTATTGCAGAAGCCATTCGGTAGACAAGTGAAAACATCTTTTTCATCAATAAAAAGCCTTCAAAAGCCTTCTTTGTATCTGAACTGGAGAGTTCAGATACAAATGATGCTACTGCAGCATCCACGCTAACCTCTTTAGGTTACAGTTACCAAACCACGCCCATAGCTTCTCACAGGATGCTGATTGGTCCGAACTGTTGGTGGTTTGGACATAAATGCATTACTTGTGTCTGACAAAATGGATTTTCGTGTGATCTTGTGGTATCACGAGAATCCAGCAAGGTAATAACTGTGTTGAAGTTACATACAATATACACCCGACTAAATGTGTGATTTTCAAATTTACCGTCATACGTTCCTATCTCCAACAGGGTCCCACTCTTCTCCAACTCCAGGAAGTCCTCCACTGAGAGGAAGTTGTAGTCCACGCCAGAAACTTCTCCTTCACGTGGGGCGCGGGTTGTACCTGGACAACAAATCAGAGACAGGGTGGCAGTTAGAAAACTAGAATCAATAACAAGGAATCCAGATGAATATTTCAGTGTATAGCTGGTGTATAATAATTCACTGGATGCATTGCTTTCAACTTAGAATTCATTCCTTTTCTTGTACTAACTCAGATAAGTTGGGTTTTTTTTTAAGACACAACATCTGAAAACTGGTTTAGCAGCCATTTATTCTTAAAACATTTCCAAATTTCCAGGGTTTAAGGTCAATGTACAGTATCTGGGAGAGTTACAATGCTATATAACATGAGCAATTGTAATACCGGTAGATAAAAATCACATATAACGTGATAGCAGTCTCCAAAAGGGAGGTGCTGCATTGTTTGCTATGCTCTTCCTTCACACTGGGGTAGAGTGTGAGGTATCGTAGTAGCACCTTAGTGGGATCCTGCCATATGTGGGGGGAAAATATGTGTGTGTGTGTCTGTGTGTGTGTGTGAATGTGTATGTGTGTGCTTTGGCATGTAGCCTGTGAGATTCTAGCAGTTGTCTTATGACTGCTGACAGTTGGCCGGTGTGGCGTCAATGGTAAACAGCTTTACAGCTGAGATAATAGTGAGATGACAACACTGATAATTTAACTGACGATAAAAGTCATGCTGTTTTTTTTTGTTTTAAACATTCTGCTTTCTTTGCTCTCTTCCTACATTCAATCTTTGCCTCACTTGTGCACATTTACACATCATTGTCTTGCTAGGCGTCTCACTCTCCACTGCATTTATTGTGTCCTACTACAAAAAGAAAATTATTCTGTCAGTGGCTTGAAAAATGGAATAAATGCAAGCATTCAGACAGTGCTCATGGCGAATAATCTTTCTCATCTTGCTCTGACAGACATCGGTTTGCCGACAACAGAGGGCTTTCCCTTCTTTGCTGCCTTCCCTTGCCTTCTCTCTTTTCCATCTCTTGATCTATCCGTCTTATCTCCCAATCACTCTGTCTCCAGTGGGTTGGTAAGCAATAAGCTGGTAAAAATAGATGTGTGGGGATGGGGGGGAGGCTCCCACTGCAGCCACGTTCAGTGACACTGGTGATAAATCACAGATGTGCAGATCCTAACTCAAACAAGCATGCATTACACTCACATGAGCATATATGTACTGTAGAAGGGCATGCGTGTTGCAATGTCTGAAGACATCAGTTCGATCACGCAGCTTTAACAATCACGGTCTTTTATGTTATCTCTGTTATAAGCTACTGTATGGGGACACAGAGAGGCAGAATCTTCAGAGTCTCTTTTTTTTAGCTCGACTCGGCACGGCAGGGATTTGGTGTGTATTTAACTGTAACACGCTTGTCTTGAGTCGATGACATTTAAAAGCAGCGGGCTGATCCATGGTTGTGACTAGTGGTCAAAGGAGTGTCGGGACGGTGGATAAATGCATTTAATTTCCTATAAATTCTTCACAATAAAAGCCCCCTGTTATTTTGCTATTTAAAAGCTTTTATTATGAAGCAGCAAAATCAGGAAGCGTTGGGTTTTCTTCAGCAGTAACTTATCACGACTCCTATAAAGCTGAAAGCGAACATGAAACAGTAAAATAAAGTAGATATCTGAAAGTAAAATCAGGGATGCAGGAGAGAAACTAAACTTCAAACCACAGAGATTGAGTTAGAAGCGACAAAAGTACTGAGAGCTGAACACACAGAGACTTTTAAATATGTCTTTCTCTCTGCACAGACATGACTCGAGTCTCGCAACACGAGATGTCACCGCAACCCGCTCAGCGCTTTTAAACTGGTAATGTAAAGGTGAATCAGCGTGGCGTGGCCAAAAGTGCCAATGGAAAAACACCAAGGCATTCATACTTTAGTGCCCACAAACTTCCAAACGCCACTATTTATGACCAGACGCTCATGTACACTCGTGATCTTAGTCAACCAAATTCCCTCTGAAGTCTATCAAACAAACGCTCATTCCCAGTCTTTTACACAACGTCAACTTTGGAGAGCCCTCAGCCGAGCCCGAGCCTTCAGCCGACTGTCAGTTCACGTCCCACACAAAAGTGACCATTGATTGGACTCCATTTAGACACTGCTGCTCTTAGAAAACCAAATAGGAAGTGGAATTGTGACCAGTGATTCAAAAAGGATGGAAAAGCAAGCAGAGCCTTGGCTCAGACCCAGGGGAGAGACACTATCATCGCTATAGGCCTAATTAATTCAATCCACCCCCCCCAACAAAAGCTCCATTGACCAAGCTGTGAAATAGAAAAGGAAAGACAGGTTGGGAGTGAGAAAAAGGGAGTTGGGATTGGATGAGCCCAACGACACCTAAACTGAAGAGGAAGCAAGAGAAGGAGTGAGACTATAGCTAAGAGTTAGCATAATCCAGCCACTGGCACATACACAGGAGCCTTGCAGATTTGCTGTGCGGGTGTTCGTCTATTGCTGGCTGGCTCGTGGCTTAACGGCTTCAACATCTTCACCAGCTGAGATGGGTGGGTGGGCGTTGTGTTAAAAAAAAAAAAAAAAAAAACCTCATCATTAGCAATTCAAGAAGATGATCAAGGAAACAAGTGTTGAGATATTGGCAGTTGTACTGTAGTGCAGGGAGCTCAGAGCCACTGCTTCTGCATCAAAACACATGCACTCCCAAAAACAGCAAATGCACCTGGCCTGTAACGGTATAATGCACAACAATAAATGCTCCAGGACTGTATGTTCTTCAAAAAAAAAAGAAGCAGAAAAAAACTAAGAAAAAGGAAAGTAATTTCTGTGTCTTCATGTATCATGCCACTGGGTCTCCGCTGTTGCTAGGGACAACCCGGGAAGGATAGGATAGAGAGAGGGATGCGGGGAAGCGATGTGGGGAAGTTTGTCCTCCAGTGATGACGCAGTCTTGTACACGGTCTCCTCTGGCTTCACAACTCCCTTTTCAATACCATGACAGAAACATGAAGTACCACAGAGTTATGACTCAAAGGCCTGGTCCGTATGAGAAATCATAAATGATGCATGCGCAAGAAAAATGAGAGCGGGAGAAGGCTGGAAAGAACGGACAGATATCAAATTGGAAAAGAGTGAGAAAAACACTTACAGTGATCGAGATTACACTGCAATGATCCTGGCATTGTATTGTTATTAAACTGTTTACACAGGTAGCTTACAGGGCTGGGCATTCATCCTCAAACCTTATCTTTCTTTTGTGTTGACACAGTAGTATATCCTGACGAATAACTTTGTGCAAATTCTGTAAACAACTGATTCTTCTTTCAAGTGTCAGCCATCTATTTCCTCTGTAAACCTCAATCACTGAGCATACGTCGCCAAGCAGATTTTCTGTGCCACAGAATACAAAAAGAAACTAAAGCATGAATTACATTTTAGCTTTTTAGTGCTGTCCCTGAACTTTTGAGAACAGACCAAAATTAAAGATTTTTTTAATCTAATACACCACATTTCCAATCAATCCCTTCATGAAACAAATATTGTACTAAAAGCAACAAAACCTCAATTATGCCTCTTCAAAAAGGGAGTATTTGTTGGAAGGTTTTATATTATATTATGCCACATTTACACTGCATGGTATGGTATCTTTTTTGGTTTTCCATTTGTAAAAGTTGTGGCTATACCTGGTACTTTTTTTGGTCGTTCCAAGCGAATCAATACTAAAGGGTGGAGTCAAAACACTGCAGACCACTGATTGATCAGAGAGAATCGTCACTAGCGCAACACGGGACATACTGAAAAAACCCAGTATTTTTACTGTAAATAGCCAAGCTACCGCCAACAGCTACCACAATTTTTTGATTCACTCGCCCCAGATGGCAGTCTGCAAAACACACTGCGGCGTACAAATGATGAACTGCAGACATTGTTGCCGATGAAAGGATCCAGCAAGTGTCGTGGAGAAGAAGAAGATTCATGCGGCGTTGCTACGGCGATCATCAGATAATCCAGTCTACACTGAGGGGGTACTATCCGCAGTGGAAAACGGAATAGACAAAAGCCCCTAAAGTACCAAAAGTGAGTCGAGTCAAGCCGAACCATGCAGTGCGGAATGAGGCCTTTGATCGAAATATATTGCGCGGGTGTTCATGTTATTGTGTCCACCCCCTTTACACAGTACAGGAAAATATTCAGCACAGTTGCAAATGTTAACTAGCAAGCCAATTAGTCAATTTGATTCTCTATGGAGGGGCAACAAACAGAGTGCATTTAACTCTACTGGTGAACAAAAGGTATTTGTGAAACTGTCATGTATGTAGCATAATAATTTGGCATATTCAAACACTGCAGAAGCAGTGAAGCTGTGAAGCAGCAGCCAAACATTTAGAGCACTGGCTAAAGACCAGAATGCTGTTGGGCTGAAACCCTCAAAACACCAGAAAAATGATCAGCTCGGGGAAAGAGCGAGACTTGAATACTAGTGCTATATGTAAAATCTGCATTCATACTGGGTGAGGGTTGACTATATGAAATGTGGAGCTGAAAAACAGAATGTATGGCCTGCTAGATTTCCACAGATGACGGCTGCAGTGAGATTTTAGTAGCTTCATGTCCGAACATGTGGAGCTCTACGTAATAACCATGAATAACATTTGGTTGTGTCCACTCTGTCCTGGCCTGTCCTTTCACACACACGAGGGCACGATGCTGAGCCACCGATTCCCTCTGGCAATCCAGCAGAGGGTTGACTCAGAAACCAAGAGTCACAGAGGGGTGATGTGGCTCGTGTGTATGTGAATGGCAAAACATGCTTTGGCTTGTAATGGTACAAAAAGGGTTGGGCAGGAAACACCTCCTGTTATAATCAGCAGCTGTTCCACCCCCTGCCAGCCAGCACAGCTACACACATGTACATGTGCACACACGCAGGCATGCATACACACACACACGCACACACACACACATTGACAATGGGGAGGAGCAGCAAGGCCACCAAATGGCATGATCTGGAGCTAAACGAGAGCTGTGGGTGGAGGGTAATCACTTAATGGAGCTTTATGCACCCATCTCCCCTGCAACTCACACACGCACACACACACACACACACACACACACACACTGTTTCATTACCATAACAGCCACAAACTGTCCCGTCTATGCTGTGAACCACCTGGTGACCAGATTAGACCCCCGCAATGAGGAGAGCAACTTGGAGCTCAGCACCTCTGCATACCGTACAGTATGTACAGTTACTCAACCCTAAACAACCACGTTGCAGTTAGGGCATATAGGCACCAACTTGGGTTAAACAGTGGGTCGGGGGGGGCAAAAAATGTAGGTAACATCTGATGGTTGAGGAGAGAGCAGCAGACACCGTCAGCGGGTCTCAGCTGTTTTTATTGAAGAATAGCCGCTAACAAATCTCTGCTAATTCACTGATAAACATTTAATTTCCTTTAATTTCTTCCCAATAAAAGTCCTCTGTTATTTTGTTATTTAAAAGCTTTCATTGTGAAGCAGCGAAATCAGGAAATGCCGGGTTTTCATCAGCAGTAACTTAACAGACAACTTAAGAGAGCGAAACAGTAAAATAAAGCAGAAACCAGCCCCGGTTTGCTCTCGTTCGGGAGATGAACTCCTGCGGTTCCACCACGACCATAGATTGTCACAGCCTTTAATGCATGTAGCCTATCTATAATGCATTCTGATCCCACCCCGTGCCCAAGTGTACCACAGGTGTGCTGAGGGAGAATACCTGGTTACATTATTACCATAACACCTATAAGTGGGAGGACAAAAAGTCTTGTTGTCCCCCCTTATTCTGGTGAGTAACCACATCGCAGCCATACCACAAAAGGGAACCATGGGGCAGACAGTGTTAACACTACTTACCTACCTGAGTGTTCCTGATGTTGTTTATGTAATTTCATCATAACGTTCCTCATTGTTTGGTCTGACATTTAGATGTGCAGCCATTAATGTGGCCGACACTCGGCCAGTGGGAAACAGCTTGGAATGAGTCTCCGGCAACACAGTGAGAGTAAGGGGCACTTTCAGACAACACAGCACTTTGGCAAAACAACACAAGCGCTGTTGTGGGTGTGTTGTTGCTATACGGTACTTCAAGTTCATCACGGCAACAAGCATTTTTCACCCGTGTCTCAAAGCTTTGCAAGACAAAATCAGCCCAATGCTACAAGTATATATATACGCTTTAGGGACATTTTTAATATGTGGTGTTCCCCTGAATGTGTCAAAGCTGCTGCTATCATTCCTGTGCTAAAGAAGCCAACAGTCCCAACGATTACTGCCTCGTGCCTCACAGTTGTCATAATGACCTGGAGCGAATAGTCATGGACCACATAAAATGCAGTCTGTCCATCTCACTAGATCCCTCCGGTTGTCTTATTGCTCCAGCTTCCTCAGCCAAGCGTCAACACTCCAGTTAATTTACGATACGAATACAAACACACTGAGCGCAGGGACGCGTCCCGACCGCACTGCAATAGGGCGCCTAAGTTTGTAGTTTTAAAACCTGGAAATGAGTTAGCATTTTAGCACTTCCTGTTCCGTCATCTCAAAGTCAATGTTTTTTTTTAAAATGTATTTTTTGTTTAGACGTCTGTAATAAGGTCTGTGGTTAACACAAGCTAAAGAGATTTTCACGTTTTGCTCTATGACATAAAATACGTCGGTAATTAGCCCGCTAGTGCATTTCGAAGCTTTAATGTGTGTTTAAAAAGGCGGTTGCTAACAAGTGGCTAAATGAGACTACAGAGGTTGTCAAGGACATTAAACATATCACCGTCAGTTTAGTAGTGGCGACGGTGACGTGGACTGCGAAATGCGACCGTTGTTGTAGTTCCTTTATAGCGTTATGTCATATAGCGTTAGCGTTTTATTTCTGGCGATTGCATTTACGCTTTTAAAATCATAAAACTGGTGCTCATATGGAGAGATTTTCTTGATGGACAAAATGTGTAAGTATCATAAACTTTGCCACAGAGCTTATTAAAATCCCATAAACCTATGGGATTTTTGCATTGGATTTTGGATCATGCCACTGTCCCCTCTACCTCCACATGGCTCCTCCCATCTCCTGTGCTGTCAGGGAGAGCACTGAAAGTACTAAGAACTGTACATCAAGCACCATTAGGCACTTAGTATGAATGATGCAATGTTTCATGTATGCATACTACAATTATTTAAGCTGTTTTTAGCATGCACTTTGTTGTTTTACGTAGGTGCGTATTTCCGTATTTGTCTCTTTTCAAATACTTTCTGCAATGAAAAACCCTGTTTCACTGTGAATGGGCTCTCATCATAGCAGACATAAATCGTTCACATAGATTGTTGTTATGGTTCTGCACTGGTGCATTTTATTTTGTATGCAGACCTAATGTTCCAGCCTGTATCACTGGGGATGAAAAACAAAAGGTTTTGCGAGAACAATCAGTGTCAGTGCTGTTTGGTTGAATCTATCCTTAATTTACTGACATCTCAACCTTGACTACCCTTTCGCTGAACTGCCAAAGTAACCTCTGATTGTGAGTGAAGCTTTGTATAGCTTACTTCCTCCCTATTCTTGGCCACACCAAAGCATAATATTGCTTTATATGAGCCTTAAAGAAGCCTCTTGTTGGATGAGAGGCGAAACATCTTCAACCAAGTCCAACTTTGTCTTTGATTCAACCCTTTCTTGGACAACCATGACCTGGATGACTGAGAACCTTCACAGAAGTGGCCTTATATGGCTGACAACATTGCATATTTGCACACATTCAAAGCTCTATTCAGTGATATTATCAATGAAAATGTTAAAATAACTTCCTGTGCTGTGAAAAGGGGCTACTAGTACTCATAACGATGAAAACCAGCACACACTGCAGCTCTTTGTCTTGTTTATTCGTCTGTATTTAGACTGTATACTTAACTCTTGATGGGATTTACTGTACTCAGACGTTCCAAGGAAACAAGATCAAGCACACAACCTGTCCATCCAAAGTAAACCAGCCATTAGTGAAGCTAGTCAAATATCCTAAGAGCTGAATAGAGCCATGTATTTTTTGGAGTAGATGGACTAAACCAGTGCTAAACCTGGAGTAGGCTTGCTGCAGTAGTCGGTGTTACCGATGTTACACGGTGTTACACAGCGATTACATTAGTTTCCCACCGGCCCCATCGCTTGCTTTAAATTTTTTTTAAAATAAAACCCATTTACAACAGTAACAGCAGCACAGAGGGGTCAGATTCAAGAGGCAGAGGAGTTAGTGTCAAAGTGAAAAGTAAAACTGTTTTCTTGCAAGATTCACTCGCGGCTCACAGAGAAAATAGACCAGATACTAGATCACGGAGCTCTGTGGCGCTATGGTCTGGACAGACCAATTGGCTCTGTGCATATAACTGTAGTCCGCTGGCTACTGATTTATATATTTATATGGAGTCTATGGTTAACATGGGCGTTGAAAGGAACAGGGCAGCCAAAATGGTCCGTGCAGCAAAAGCTTGACCGGAGAGGCACGTCCATCCGTTGTGTGTTTGCGGTGTATCCGGTAACACTGGTGTTGTCACGCATTGATTAACCGGTGGGAACATTTCCTCACTGTGACATCCCTTATGTGGAGTGAATATTAGAATTACATTTATAGCTGAGCTAGAACAACGTTTCCAATGGGATGCTCATGTTGCTCTGTGTCTTCAGGATGTATTGTTTGCTAACACTTCAGCCATATCCACTTGGCAAACAGATTATATTTCAGGACTTTGATTCTGCGAGTTGGCTTTGTGTAGTTTTTCTGACGCTTAGTGGTCAAAAATTGATTCATGCACCTTTAAAGACACTAATTGGATTGCACCTAGATCAGAATTATACATGTAGTGTTTCTGTTGAAAGGTTAAACATGCTACAAACCTGCCGAATTCAAATGTTAACTTTCAAATCTGTATGAAACAATTGGCTTGCAACAGTATTTTGCCATTTCCAAAGCTAACAGCCACCACTTTGGTGTCACCGTGACTTTGCAGACTTTGCCAATCAAAAACGTCATCCCGCCCCACACGGTATCTCAGGATTGGGCTTATCAACGACAAAGACCATCCGGTTACACCGTGAAGTCTTTCGGACCACAATCAATACATGACAGAAGACTGGTCGCAACCCTCGCCGTGACCTTGGCCTTCCCAGTCCGTCTACGCTGTCACTCAGCTTACAGACGATCAATATCAAACCGTCTCCTTCCTGTCATTTTCCCGTCATCTCAACTGAATCGACTCAACTGTGGTGTTTAAGGTTCAGGACAGTCGTGTCATGGTTTGTATTTGTTTTGCTGGTGTTGCCATATTGAACGCCACGTTGCAAACATCAATGGCAAATAGCGAGTTATTCCGGTCAGTTAATAATCAACATGTCTAATAATAACAAATCTATACAAGGAAATCTATAATGTCTGTAGCTAGCTCTCACAGAAAGCCTCCACCTGAGATTTAACATAAAAGCACAGACATTCATTTCCGTCTTTCACTGTATATTGTATCCATGGGCCACGTCTCTAGCTGAACAATAGTGAGCCTCTTACTCCGTCTTTATGAGAATAAATTAGCCATAAAAGTGTTTGTATGTCTTGCACTGAACAAACCACCCACATGCAAATCCTGAAATAAGCCTCGTGATTTAAATACTGTAAACTAACGCTCACTGGCAGACAAATCCAAGTGCCTCATCTATATTTAATTGATGTCAGACTATTTTAAGGGAGCATCTGCCCTTCTAGTGGCATGATAGACTCAGACTAAGGTTGCTGACATTTGTGAGGGCAGAGGTCGACACTAATATTAGATTTGAGAGTACAATGGCATTATGTGAAAGAGGAAATGACTATATTATTCATTTATGCATCAGTGAAACATCTTCCAAGAAATGATGAAAGATTGAGAGGTAAATTGTGATCAACCGCACTCGATTTTTCAGGACAGGACAGAAGAAAATGTGCTCAGTTTGGCAACAACTGAGTTTAAATGACGGCGGAAAACACATGGTATTAAAATTAGCCATCTTTTTCTTTTTTTTTTTTAACGCAATTGGCATCAAAACACAAGAAAAACGTGAAAGGGGGCTGTACAGGCACGCACACAGACACAACCCAGCTTCTAAAAATAACCACGTGTGAAAAATCTGTTTATTTCCTACGCTTGCGTTCCCCCAGAGCAATAGAGCACCCTGGGCCCGCACGTCCCCCAGGCCTGGCCTCGCATTTTAGCTGTGACCTACATTTAATTTCCTCCACAAGGACAATGTTGGGCTTGACTCCTTGGACGACTTTGGCTTTATAGCCGGGAGCCAGGGAGTTATCTTGCATGACATCTTCATTGGATCCAGTTTGGTGGTGGAGTTTGGCATTTTCCGTAAGTCTGTCTTCACCTTTCGTTTAATCTCACCGCTTTTTTGAGTTGGAAAGAACCAGACTGAAATACTTCTTTCATATTAGTACCGGGTTTCCTTCTCTTTTTGCGGACTTCAGTGATAAAAGAGTGAACATGATTATATGTTGGTTTTACCAAATAAAATAGAGATCCAGGTGAATGTGTCCAAATATCCTTGAATGTCTGTCCAGACAGTGAAAACTGTCACACCGACAAGCTGTAGCATCAAAATATCCACATGTACAGTATGTCATTCTTCTTGAAGCAAATAATCCGATTAAAAGACGACTCAAATAAGGCAGTCAGAATAGCTCGTCTTCCTTAGTGAATTCTTGCTTTAAAGTGACAAAATAAACCCTCTGACATTACATACAATAACAGTACTGCAGCACGTTATGGTAAAAACACAAAAAGATTTGCCAACACTTAACCTCCTAAACTAGGAGGAGGACCTTATTCTGACCCCAGGGCTCCGAAAACTTTGAGGGGGAGTATCACTGAAAGATCGCTCCACCCAAAACCAAATTTTGTTAATATCCACGACGAGCAAACGATATGCAGACAGATTTGCCTACAGCTCAGGGGAGGCCCTGAGGGGAGGCTGAGTGGAACATTGAAATAACACAATGTCTGAGAACATGGATAGTAAGGTGATCGTTATTACCAAGGATCCAAAGTTAAGGAAATTTGAGGATAAAATAGTTAAGAAGTCTGTTAATAACTTATGACTTGGATTTATAGGGTGTCTACAGTTTCCATTTCAAAATTCCTTACTTCTCCAGACGACAATTTTTTAGACTTATCTGTAGATTACGTAGAACAAGACTTTTGCCTTTGCATATATTTGCAGCATCCCACATGTTGGAGATGTCAAACGATTTTACACAAAGTTTGCATCTAGTTTTCTTTTCCTTCCAACCAGACTTTATATTTGGGATTATCAAGCCAGCCCTCGGAAAACTTACATTTACCCATCGTGTCTGTTCAGTCCACACTACACAGAAAGTTGGACGATGTTCCACTGTCAAACATCTCTGCCCACAGAGAAAGTAAACTAACCGATTCCAGCTATGGTCGTATTATTTTCCCTTAACATATTGAATAAATAATATTAGATTTTTGTTCATCTCATATTTTTTTGTCTGTTTATGAATAAGAACCAAAAATAAAACAGAAAACAGAATAGGGTAATAGTCTGGAAGCACAAATATTTTCCATACTTATCCAGGAAATTACTAAAATCAAATTTCATACTTTTCCATATTACATAGGAACCCTGTATCTAGAAAATCTCTTTGAATGAAACTGATCTGCACCAATCACACTGACCGCATCACACGTTAATGACATAACAGCATCATCCATTAGAACAGCAAGACCAATTGGGTTAATGCACACATACTATATTTTGCAATATTGTGCACACTGCAGCTATTTCTGTGCATGAAATGTGCACATTTTTGCAGCATTTATCCAGTATAACAATGTTTATGGCAGGTTACAAGTAGTCTCAACATTCTTGGAGCCATTTAAAATCAGGGATGCACTATAATGGATCCAATATGCTGATATTTTAAGCCAATTGCCAATGCCGATATATGCACTTTTTTTTTCCCCATCCAATTGCAGAGAACATCAAGTCTCTCCTGTAGTCGAATTAAAATATTATTATGCCCACTGTTATTGTGATGGCCCACTGGCAGATGCAGACATAAAATACAATGCTTTTCAAAATGTACACATCCACACTGTGAAAAATACAAAAACTAGTTCAACTTAGGGTACATGTAAAAACTTCCACACCGCAAATATTTGTTGCACACGGTGCTTAGTCACGTCGCATCACACGTGCATATAGTTAGGAGTTAGGGGCTATAGTTCCTCAATTTCCTTCTTCCTTTTCTTTTCTTTCTGGGCTGTTTTCCTTTGAGAGATTTCATTGGGGTGTGGTTAAGCGGTGTAAAAAAAAATAAAGACGTCACTGCCAGAATGCAGCAGGTGGTTGGGAGCTGCGGTAAGTGAACGCAGCACAGAGACGCTAGCTTTTGGAGACATTAACTTTTTTTGGAGACCTGAACTGACAAAGAAGACCGAGCTCGCCGACCACGGAGTTGGGACCCGTGTGGAAGGACGCCAACTGCTAACTCGCTAGCAGACTGGCTAACGTCACCCGGTAAGCAGGGTGGGAAATTAACTTTTTAAAATATGAACATCTACCAGCCAGTGACAGATAAATGTTCAAATTCACCTGCCACTCAATAGTAAATCATTATTTTGTGTCTGAAATCTACCAGCCGCTTTCATATTCTACCAGCATTTGGCTGGTG
>JAOVVB010004161.1:0-17173 GCA_028570985.1 Heterobranchus longifilis | reverse complement strand
TTTTTTTAAGATTATTTTTGGGGCTTTTTTGCCCTTATAAGATATACAGCCTAAGATAGACAGGAAAGGGGGGCCAGGGAGAGAGGGGATGACATGCAGTAAAGGGCCACTGGTCAGAATCAAACTCGTGCCACTGCAAGGACTCAGCCTGCATGGGGCGCACACTCTACTGGATGAGCTAGAGGCCATTCCAAGGGTGTGCCACTTTGACTGACAGATGGGTGCCTTCACAGGTGGCGAGTCGCTGCGACCAGGCTTCATTTAGCCCGCCGCAGCTCCATCATTTTGCCCATTTTTGGGTAATACATCCATGGCTGGGAGTTATGCAGAGCCAGGCACTGCCAAGATGGCAAGGGCCAGAGACACCCACTTTGGCTCTTCAGAAACCTTTGGGTGGCATCATGGTGACTTTACATCCATATTTCATACAGTCTATGGTTTTCTCAAACTATAAACAGTATTCAATACAGTAGACATTGTCAGCATGATATACACATTTTGGTGAATGCATTTAATCATAGTTTCTTATAGCATCATGTTCAGTTTAATCATTGTACCACACAGCAATACTGGTGGGTGATTTCTTGTTTGTAGACCCATGTGCAAAATAAACACTAACTTTAAATGTCCAAATGAATAATCGGTGCAATAATGATGTTTAGTTGGTCTAAGCTGTAAAATGCCAGTGGCAAGAGGAAGTCAAGGCAGTTTGTTTGAGAACACTAATCACATACTACACTTGTTTTGGCCACTGAGACTCTACATATAATTGAAATGTATGAGTCAGCCCATTCAGAAAATAGACTATGAGGTGTTTGTGTTAATAATGAACAAACCTTTTTTCCTTTTAGCTATTTTTTTGTTCTGTTTGTTGACAGGTCAAACAGAGAATCCTATTAACCACTCTCTTGAAATTGCCGAAACAAGTAAATCAATGATCCTCTCGGATAAATACCTTTCCTCCTGTCACAGATTCTTATTTGTAATAAATGGCAAAGTTAAAGCAGTGCCAGACCAGACCTTCATCACTGTCAAGCTATGAACACATGTTGTATATTTGTTACAGTATTAGTATTCCATTTGAATGACACTTTTAAATTGAGATTTTCAACTCAGTGGTGTTGCTGTTGCGAGATGCTCACAGCAGCTGTTTGTTACAGTGATAGGGCATGTGGCAGGCCCCTGTAGAAACAGAGACTTTTCTCGATGGGCATCGAGCTGGAAAGCTTGAATCGTCCAGGTGTAGTGAAAGTGAGTATAGTGCCCACAACAGCTCTTTTTGCTGGAATGGTGGCAGGATGTAACCAGAAGACCTATCTTCACTTTCCCTCTTTTAGAAAAAAGTAATTGTACCACCATCCTTAGCTCCTGTTTTATTTCCTTACCAAGCACTTCTCTCTGTTTCTGCTTTGTTAGAATATTGTCACTGAAACCTGCTCCTCTAGTCTCGCATAGCCAGACCTATCGCCTCTGCGCTGGGAGGGAGGTCTGGATTGAATAGCTTTCACAACGGTATAGTGGAAAAAACTCCCAGGCCTGTTTGTATTTCTTTAAACCAATCACAATCGTCTTGGGCGGCGCTACATCCCGGCTGCAGCAAAGGGAATTTAAGAACCACACGAAGGGGAGGAGGAACTTCCTCTGGTCGGGGTTTCCTCCCAGTGCAAGTATAAAGCTTTATGCCGCCAGACTGCTGCTCCCTCTAACTACTATCTAACTCAGATTCAAACTCTGGCTGCTGTCAAGGACTACCAAGTGAGCTAGAGGTTGCCCCCAACTTCAAGTAAGTCTAAACGCATTGATCATATTTCAAGCAACACTAAATGCAACAAGGAAAAATATGCATAAACCTATGGGTTCCCAGCCTGACCGTTTGTGTGTATGTTTTTGGTGGTATTAACAATTATTAAGGCAAAAGAACGGCATTTATGTTATCAACATTAGAATTAACATAATACAGACTTTGCATTCAGCTTGAACGTAGCTATAGCTGCGAGGAGAGTCCGCTTTTGATGCAGACGTAGCCCTTCTGTATCTTCTATATATGGCTGTGTTCCAAAGCACCTACACAGTACCAGATGTTACAGTATGCAACCTGTGAAAGTACTTTTGATGTGCTCCAGATTGAAGACCAGGACAGCATGTAGAAGCCCTGACATTACTCACAGCACATAGGGTCCCTGCCATGAAAAATACCTACACACTTGTATATAATCTTCAACGTTAGCGGCACACCCATGAAGTTCCACCTATACCCTCTTTGCCTAATTCTGAGTGAGATCCCCTGTGAATATTTTATGGAATGTAATTGAACAGAGCTGTGGCACCACATTAAAATTAATGTCATGTTTGTGTCTGCCGCATATTTTCACCCAAATGATTGTAATGGAAATGATCATGTGCCTGAGCCTGCATATAAAGAGAGAAGCCGCTCCTCAGCTAAGTGTCTGGGATGCTAATAGGGAAATGTTTTATGGCCTGAGACACACAGAGGAGAGCAAGGGAGGTGTAATGGTAGAATATACTACACCCTCTCTGTGGAGCAGACACCTGGCTCATTGTCTGCATCTATTCCTCTTGTTTTGTGTCTCAAACTGAGCTGAGCTGGATATTTATGGGGATAGTTTGCTTGGGGTATGTTGCACTGAATGTTAATCTGAACATCAAAATTCAGGGGAAAAATAAAGTTAGCTAGGTTTCCGTCCAAATGTAGTGCACATTTTAAGCAAATTTTCAGAAAATGCAAATCCACTATTGTTACTTGCTGGTAGCACTAATTCTGCAGGTGGGTGCCATTAAACCATTGCAGAGGAAGAAAGTACAACGAGATAACATAATTAAAAGAGCAGCAGTAAAACCTCAAAACCGTCCTGACCAAAAAAACGGCTGCATAGGTCGAGCAGCTTATTAAGACCCATACTTACGTTTGTTGTTAGGCAGCGACCTCTAGTGGCTGTAGTAATTATGGCAGCAGCAAAGGAGGAAGTCAAGTGACATATAAAGAGCAACAAAATCCACCAAAGTCAGTGTAAGGAGGAGGTTGGCGTGGATGGATGGGTCAAACAAACACAGGACTTTCACCCAGGAGACCACCTGTTCGTGTCCCATGTGAATCCGGGACAAAACCAACATGAGTACGTTAGTACGTCACGTTCTACGTCACGGACGTGACTACGTCACAAACTTACCTCTGTAACAAACGTTAATTTTATCCCAAACCATGATCTTTTCCCAAACCTAACCAAGTTGTCTTATGCCTTGGCACAGAACTGATTAATAATGTCAATTTCCAACTCTAATTTTCCAAAACAGTCATATCAGTAACTAATGAACAAACATAAGAAAGCAACCCCCACCCACCCCAATGCACTGCACATCAGCACACTAATTGTCCTCCCTCGGAGATGCTGCCGAACTTTCTAGCAAAGTGTGGAGGCATGTTCAGCGATGACAACCATCTGGCTGTTATTATTGAATGAATACACAGTAGCGCCTCATTAAACACAAACCCAACAGAGTCTTTTGTCACTGCGGCTAACAGGGGCTGCCTGTCTGGTGCATCATGGGTCCAGGCCGGGCGGGTCTGTGCTGCAGAAGGCCTCCCCTGGCACGCTGCTCCATCATGAAGGCAGAAAACAGATGGGGGAGCAGTGGAGTGACGCCAAAGGCCACACAGGCCCCGACTTAAGTACATACATGTGGGCAGAGACATATCATGGCACGCGAACATTTAGAATTATGATGCTCATGATAATAGTAATAATAAAAATGATGAGCAGATAATTCAGATACAATGCTACATAAAGTGCCTTGTGGAATTTATGTTTTTTTTTTTTGATAAGTCCTCTGAGAATACTACACACAGGCACCGCTGAGGCCAGCTGTCCCTTTTTAGGTAACAGTTCAGTGTTTTGTTCAAGGACAAACATCAACAGCCATGTAGCTGAAATATCCTTGAGCAAGGAAATATACAGTAGCTGTCAGTGTTTAGCCTATACTCTCTTTTCATTCATCAGCAGAACCTGACTCACATGTCAACAATGACGTCAGCCAAACAAGTTGGCATGAAGAAACCTTTCATACTCATCAGCTGTCACCATCACACATTTTCATCACATTGTGATAGCTAGTAAACTTCTGAATCTTAATCAGATTCATTTTTTTACTTCCTTCTTGCACCGATCAGATTACACTGGATTTCTACAATTTTCTTTGCAATGAGTACAAGAATAAATGTTTGGAATAAACAATATAAAGTCCATCATTCATGTTTCTCAGTGTTAACATTTAGTAATAGATAAAGCTGCATCCACACTAATATGTTTTAATTTAAAAATGCATAACTTTTGCTATGTTTACGCCACACTACTCATTTTAGAACCCCTAAAATTGAGATTTTTGAAAATGCTGCTGACCCCGCTTTAGTCTGAAAACTCCAAAGTTGCATTGTAGTCTGGACTGATGCAAACAGAGAGATTTTTGGAAACGACTGGGTCTCATGAGACATGACGTTTCCTATCACGTGACCCTTTTCCGAGAGAAAACAAACAGCCTTGACTACCAGTGGTTAATTCAACATGGATAATGAATTACAGGCGTTGCTGACCTTGTTTGGCTAGCAGCTGTTGTGCAGTTAAATTCTACATTTTATAATGCTACTACTGCCCACATGAGCAGGAGGCCAGCTATTATTCGAGTGATTTGTGAAAATCAGCCCTACACTGGGTTTACACCAGCACATGCATGCCCAGTGTATGTGAATGGTCTGTGATATGCATTTTCAGGACGGAGATTATTTCTGAAACTGTGAAAAAACACTTGTGAGGAGGGAGATCATTTTTGTTTTCATTTGTGCACGCAACTGAAATTTTCAATTTCCTTTGGTGGAAGTGTTCTCTGGGCTTGCCTAAGCACAAATCTGTCAAACTATTTAGCTGAAGTGTGTTTTTCTTATCATACTGTATCAAGTCTTTGGGCACATGGGGTTGTTTTTGCCATAGCCTTATATTTTCACGAAAAAAGTAATACCATGTGCTCAAAAACACTAGGTCTAAATATAATATGATAAGAAAATGACAGAAACTACAAGGAGCACAACCAAGTATTTGGTGTCTATGGACAAGTACATACCATACACTATAATAGAATATCATTGTTTTGTGGAGGGCTAAAATGTCACACAGGTAATAAAGGTAAAGTCCTGTGTTGTCCTTTCAGCAGCACTATAATGCAAAGTAGGTGACTGTTGTAATGTTTTTTTGAACTGGCCCAAATCATACAGGGAAAATTCATAGTAAAAACGAAAAAAAAAAAATCGAAGTCGACTGACAGTGGTTTTCTTCTCCATGTTGAGAAAATCTGATGCTCCTTGTTTAAGGCCTCGTTAGCTGAAATGCACTTCACCTGGTGCTGGCAGCGTAGGTAATTAGAGCCTTGCAAAACCCAACACTTCAGCTGGAGAGTTTGTGCCAGTGAGGGCAAGCCTTAGTGCTGATCTCCTCTTCAAAGTCTAGACAACTGTTTTGTGTTTCCATTGCTCTACTCCCTCTATTCTTAGAAAAAGACACGTATTTACTTATTTACTACCTTAAACCCCAGTTTAGTTTGGGGTTTAAGCTGGTTTGCTGTTTAATTAGGCCTAATTTAAGATGCAGCAGGAATTTAAACTTTGATTTAAAAATTAAGGCAAATCAGTGTGGAAAATAGGTGTGTCTTTTCACCTGGAAAACCACCTTTTATGAATGACCTTAAAGGGCTACTTTGGTCAAAATCATTATCAACAAACACTCTTATAACCTGTCAGCAACAAATAATAAAAAGAAAAAGAAGGGAAAAAAGAAGACTGCCCTGGACCTTTCTTAGTTTTTGAACTTTTGTGTTCTTACCAAAGAGCACCTTCATTACACTTTGTACTTCTGAGCACTCCAGACCTTTTCTTTTCCGAAAATAATATGATTGGCTGTTTTATTGCTAACAGTACCAGCAACATAATCATAGTATGTATTGTGACAGTGTGGCATTCTAAAGTTGCAATTTGATTTCTGTCTGACTATGCATGTATTTTATAATTCCCAGTATAAAATGGTAAAAGTATGTTGATTTCTCATACACCAAGTAAAAAAAACCCAGTATACTTTGAAGATTAGTATACTGTATACATTTGTGCAGTTTGCAGCATGTTCTTGAGACACAGCTTTTGTATTACAGTATGAATCCAATCATTTAATGGTCCAAACTGTTCAGAGAATAGCTGAAAGGAAGCTGCAGAGCCACTATGTTCCAGTCTGCATGCACTGCTTTATTTGAAAGAGAAATACGGAGGAGGTAGAATTTTTAACCTCACCTTTGTGAGCCACACAGCTACAAATCTGGGCAGTAGTGCATGACTCAGACTCAGAGTTTTGACTTTCAGATATTTCCTACAACTTAAAGCATTGCCAAAATTAGACATTTTCTTCTTTTAGCTGATGTAGAAAAAGTAATCCATAACTTTACATCAGAGCACCTTAACCTATTTTTTCCCTGTATAAACCAAGCCTCCCTCAGCTAAATGCTTCAGCCAGACTTTTAAACAAGACTGTATTTATTATAGCTTCCCAGCACTGACTCCCATTAGTGGATCTATTTAGGAATATTAAGAACCATTGAATAGGGTTTAGCAGTAAGTAACCTCCTTGACCTTTTGACAACCTATCAACCTGAACATAGTCGTATGGCCAACATAACTGAAGGTGGCTGGTCATTCTCTGTCAGAGCAGAAGAAGAAGTTGAGGATGCAGTGTTTGCATTATCGTTGAAATCGCAAGAAAATGTCAGAAAAGCAGAGAAAACCTTTTAGAAAATACTTTTTTTGTGTTGTTCTGTAACCAGTGAAACATCCAGAAATTGCTTTAATTAATGTTCTGCAACATTTAATTGCATTACCTGGCAGACCTAACAGTATGTAAAGCGTCAGATTAATTATCAGGCTTACTTTTTCTGACTCAGCCACCCAGGATGGTTTGTGTATTCCACACGTACCTGACCCATTAAAATCATAACAACTCAACAGGAGTAATAATTACGGCTGTATTTCATATTTAAAATGCATCTGGGTTAACTGACCAGGCAACATCGTGCAGTAATAAAAGTCCCTCCTTTTTAAATTACTGGCATTACCACAGTAGTGAACAGTCTTTGATAGCTGTCAAATCAGGTGTCCATATACCTCATGTGCATTTTGATGCATTTTGAGCAGGATAATCATATCCGGAGGCTATTTTTTTCATTTCATTTTTCATTTCATTTCAATGAATAAAATGGCCAGAGCATTTTCAACATTTTAGTATAGGCAGGTTTCTGTGGCAAAGGTTTTTCTGTACAGTGTGTACAACTCCCCAGTTTTCCAAGTCAGAAGTAAAAATGATTACTGATACACTCTCGGTCAGGAATTGGACAGACTGTCCTTTTTTGGACGACTAAAAAAAGTGCTGTATGTGCAAGCAGCTTATTACGATCCATATTTACATTTGTTGTTAAACTGCGACATCTAGTGGCTGTAGTATGTATGACGGGAGCATAGGAGGAAGTCAAGTGATGTAGTATAAAGTGTGACAAAGTCCACATATGGAGGAGATCAGGGTGCATGGATGGTCAAACAAACAGCACTTTAACCCAGGAGACTGTTGTTCGTGTCCCATGTGAAACCAAAAGTCAGTGTTGACCTATTTTAAGTTAACCAATGTAACTATGTTAGTACATAACGTGACTGCATCACATACTGTAACAAATGTTTTTTCTTTTTTTAACCCAAACCATGATATTTTCCTAAACCTAACCAGAGATCATGGATAAACCGAGACCCTGCAACTTGGAGCCATTTCCTGTATCTGTGTCACGTGGGTTTAGTTACGGCCCCGCCTCTTTAGAGACTAGCAGCAGTTCTGAGTGTATTGATTCCAATGTGAGAAGTGAACGTGAACACAGATTATGATCCATCCTTTCATCCCACAGTCACCAAAGTAAATATTGGACCCAGTCTTCACAAGCCACATATCTCCTGAACATTAAAACACTAAAACTACATTTTTCAGATGGACAGATCAGGAGAAAAACTTTTTGAGACCATTTTCTGTCTCAGCAAAGAACTCTCACGAGATCTGGTAGCACAGCTAAGCCAACGGCCGGCATTGCTGCAGATAACTATTTTTTTAAATGCTAAATATGGCTGTTAGCTGTGTAGGTATCTAATGTTAGCAAATATAACTTTTCTTCCATCCACATGACATTTACTACACTTTCAAACACTTTCACACAGGAAGTGTTTACCATTTCATATCATTGGCGGTATTGGCAGTGCCATATCTTTAGAAATATTGAATATAGTACTTCTGTTTTAACATTATCATTTCACAACCTTAAATGCAATGGTCATACATTGTTTTGGGAGTCAATCTGGCAAACAACCTATTCTGTCATTTAGGTATGAAGATGTTGGAATTGAAGCCATGGATAGTAATGAAACGTTGAAGTTGAAACTGCAGCTTTCCACTGGCCTGTTGAAAAGCTACAGTATGTCAAGCATCCACTGGGAGCTGCCCAAATGTGTAAATCATTGTCATTCTGAAGTGCTGCTGAATATCTATTTTTGACATTAAACTGTTCTCAATCATATGGAGATGTTTGACAAAATAAAAAAAATAAAAAAAAGTAATGATGCATTCTCATGTGCATTTTGTTTTGTTTGGCATTAACCATTGTAGACAAGTTTTTGTCTGTAATTTTGATTTTGGATCCTTTGATTTCACACTCTCCAATTACTTTCACACCAGGAGCCAGATGTGTTAATCCTGCCACTTTTCGTCGTGCCACTTTTCACACAGAAATTTGAATTTATAAACAAAAATCAAGCAGCTACTTTTTAAAAATGAGCATCAGTGTTCTCTGTGCCTAGGCAAAATGCTCTGTGCTATAATCCTGTGCTGAACTCCGACTATGTGGGGAACACCAGCTCAGAGTATTAGGTTGGAGGCTAAATAAAGTAAAAAGGAAAAATAGGAGACTGTCCTCCCCTGAAAAACGACCACATAGGACGTTTGTACAAGCAGCTTATTACGACTCATATTTATGTTTATTGTGAGGTGGCGCCCTCTAGTGGCCGTCGTAATTATAACAGGAGCAAAGCAGGAAGTCATGTAACATAGTATTAAGACCGAGAAAGTCTGTTTAGGGCGGGCAGGAGTGGTGGTGGATGGGTCAAACAAACACAGGACTTTGACTGCTGTTTGTGTCCCATTTTAAACTAAAAGTCAACGTTGAGTAATGTAAACTTGAGGCAACAAATGGAACTATGTCACATTCTATGTCACATGTGTAATTAAATCATGTTCTTACATATGGAAAAAATGTACTGATTTTAACCCAAACCATGATATTTTCCTAAACCTAACCAAGTAGTTTTGGTGCCTAAACCTAATCAAACTACTGTTTCACCTTAACCACGTGTTTTAAACTGCGACCGTTAGGTTAAGGTATAAAGACGTGTTGATCTGCTACCAGTAAGGGCCTTAATTTAGGAAACGCTCCTGTCGGTCATATTACAGGGTAGGAACAAACAACCTCTGTGGTCGTATGGTTTCGAGGACTTTCCAGTCTTTGTAAATTTAGTTAAGCATAAGAACTCATGAAGAATAATACTGAAGGAACTGCGATCATATGTCAATGTTCATCTTCTTATAGCCACAAATTATTGTATTTTGAGGACATTTTCTGTATTTTCATCATACTCTTGGTTTCTTTTCTCATGAACCTCACCACAGCTCTCTTGTGAAAGGATAAAAAGTTCCTACATTTTTGAATTTTTTTATCTTGATCTCTGAATTTGCCTAAAGGTACATGCACAGACTTAAGGTGCTGAGGATTTGAATGTGGCTAATAGCCCTGTGTCACATGTCATTTACCATCTATTTCCTCTCTGAATTCTGTCACTCATATTTACATTCATAAGAAGTGATCATTTAAGAACCTAAACTGCAAGTGCTCTCTAGAATAGCGCTCCCTTCTGGATTTATGTATATATTCTTTCATTCCTTGACTCCAAATGTGTCTTTTTTAATATTTATATTATAAATACTGTAAAGGGTGTGCGGCAGTTTGTAGGAAATATAGTGTGTTTATGTTGTTTACCTGAGCCATAGCACACATTAGCATCTCTCCAGGAAAGGAATCCAACAGGGCAATGTGAAAACAGTCAACTGCCTCCACATCCCCACTGCATAATTTGCACCTGCATTTACATATATCTTTTTTTCATATGCTAACTTAAAATGTGAGTCATCTGTTGCCCTGCCAACTCAAAGTAGATGGATTTGTCACTAATTTGAATACAATGTTGCAATAGCTTTTTCACACATTTCAAATGAATTTCTCATTTCTCTTCTAAATCTCTTTTCTCCTTCTTTTCCCTTTTTCTTTCCTCAGTTTGTTTTCACATCCTTAGTTTGGTTCTCTTGGTTTGGAATAAAGCATAAAAAACAGCTATTGTTATCTGTGTGATTCACACTGAATTATTAGATTCAGTCTTTCATTGGATCATTTTGGTGACTGCATTATCAGCACATGGTTGTGTTGTTCTGTAGACCTTCTGGTGAACAGGACATGATGTGCTTTACATTTCTGACCATTACCACAGCAGTTTTTTCACAGCAAATAGCTCGCATTGATTGGTCTCTGGGAAGACACTTTAGCACCAAAGGTGTTTCAACAATCAAACCGAGGATCGCTGCTAGTTTAATTTGTGTCTGTGCTTTGGCAAGTGACATAAGTGTATCATTCCAGCCGTGCTATAATTGGAGCTCTAATATTTCCAACTTGCAGAAAATTGCAGGTTCACTTACATTATCTGTTCTCCAAGCAGTGAGACACTCCTAATTATCCATTCTTTGGAATGACAAGCAGATGGAGAGTGAGAGGCAAAGGGGCGTACTATATTATTTCATTCTATTGCACTCTGACCTCTCTAGTGAGATGCACTCATGCATGTACTGTGTCTCTGTGTGATATGCAAAGAAGCCAATTTCTACTTGCAGTGTGTAATGTGGTGAGTGATAGCTCTTGCAAATTATACGATCTGTAAACTGTAAATAATTTATGGAGAAATAGAAGTTTTTATGTTTTTTTTTTTTTTGTCTGCTACTTTTTTGTCTACTCTTTTGCTGTTGTACAGCCACCAAATCATTTTTGGGATTATTAGTATCCTCTAATCTAACGGAGGTATATTGTAATCTTCCTTAGCTAGCCCAGGACTGGAAGGTCCTCTGATTGAAGATTATCACTGCAGAGTGACTGAATGAGTAAAAATGGCAGTGTATGTACACATCACTGCATACAAATGTGCTGTACTTGCTGCAGCTTTAGAGATGTAAATAGAAGCAATCAGCCGGAAAAGGAAATGGAGATGCTTTCCCATAAGGCAATGCAACCAGTAATGTGATATTTTAGACCAACTTTTAGATGATCACACACTGATGGCTGCTCTGTGAAGAATTCCAGATGAGCCAGTGAGCTTATTCACACTTTGGAGGTTAAAGCCAATGTAGTTATTCATTTTATTGGAAGCAAGATCCGTCAACACGAGCTAGTGCATAAGGATTCAGACAGGCATAGTGTAATCAGCAACCAGATTTAGGTAAAACTACTGTATGAGTGTTTGGAATACTGAACATATGGATGGACAGTGAAGAAATGCAGTATGCTGCAGGGATGCTTTGAGAACTTTCTGTGGACGTTGTAATATGTCAGCATGGAGGACGGGGTGGATGGATGGGTCAAACACACGCAGGACTTTCACCCAGGAGACCACTGTTCGTGTCCTGCGTAAAACCAAAAGTCAACGTTGACCTATTTTAACTTACGTAGCATAACGTTGGCGTTATGTTAACATTGCGTTATGTAACCAATGTCCTTATTTTAAGTCAAACCTTTTCCTAAATGTAACCAAGTAGATGTAGACGTAGTAGAACGTTAGATAGAATATATGATATCTATAGATATATATCGTTTTGGGAGTTATTTGTGAATGACCTATTCTGTTGTTCAGGTATGATGACGTGTTGGAAATAACATACATTATAAAGCTGATGAATAAGACAAGCTCATGGCTATGAGCATGACAGTCATACTGAAATAAAACAGTGTTTGTTTCCTATTATAACCATGTGAGACAAAAATGTCTGTACCCTTTACAGCGTTGTACAGCCCTGTATGAAAAAAAAACAAAAAACATTCATAACAGAGCATATGTTATGTCACCTTGACTGGTAGCAGGTGAACTTGATATATGATCTTTGTACAAGAGGTCAGCTTTCACTTCTGGCATTATTCATATTCTCCGATGCAAAACAACCTTCTGTGTTGCACAGTACATGCGCAGGCAAGCTACAAAGCATTAATATTCATGGAAAAGTGTCTACAAGGTGTTAAAGCTTACTTTTAGTCAAACTTGCAACAGACATCTAAATTTACCTGTTGCATAGTAATTACTTAAAAATAGCCAAAGACTTTGGAACAGGACTGTGGGTGAAACATCCATACATGCACGCATGCAAACACAGCGAGACAGGTAATTGTACAGAAGAGATAGATAGATAGGAAGGAAGAAAGATAGAAAGGAAATTGGACATAAAAAAGAGTGAATTATTGAACACATGAGCTGACGACACAGTGCTTCCTTTTCTGCACGCTGACCTTCAAAGAGTGGTCGCAGACTTGCTCGGATCAGGCCACGCAGCGCAAAACCCCTCTGGATCCACTAATGATCTGGCTAATCAGGTTAAGAAATGTTTTTAATAAGCCCTTTAATTTATTCAAATATTCAATGCACATTCCTCATTTCATTTAAAATAATGAGAGATGAGGAGAGAGAGGCATACATGAGGAGGGAGGGTTGGAGACGGTGTGCGAGTGAGAGAGAGCAGCCAAAGAAAAGAGGAAGAGAATGAATCAGAGAGGACAAAATGTAATTTGTAAGCCTATTCAGACAGCCAATGCCTGAAATGAGAATTAACAGAGAACGTAGAAGACTGCTCTTTAATTGGACAAGGCCACTCTTGACATTTTCAAGCCAAACTTCAGCGACGATGATGGGAGAGAATGTGTCATAACTACAAATTATTCTCTCTGCCACCAGTGCTGATGAGCAGATTCACAAAGCCTTTTTTATTCTTTCACCATATTTGCATTATCTTTTATCTCGACTGTGCTGTCCTTTAAAATAGTGCTGACAAGACTCTCAATTCTCACTCAAGGATGAGTAGACACCCACATGAAGCATGTTTATTCTTTATTTCACTTTGGCATTTGAATTCAGGTGGCATAATTTAACTTTAGAAAGATTCCTGAAGATGTGCACACGATTCGAATGCCATCAGCCCATTGAATGGCCGTTATCAGTTGTTATCACTACCATAGATATGAGGCGGTATGGCTCTACTCTATCTCCTAGTTGACTCAGTAGGCCGTTATTGTCTATTGGTAAGCTGGATCACCCATCCGCAGAAATATTAGACACTCAGAGCAATTGCTTGACCATGGCGCTGTAAGATGACAGAGTATGAAGAGCGACAAAGTCCACAGAGGGAGTACTATAAAGAGCGATGTAGTCTGCATAAGCAGGTAGGTTGGAGTGGTGGAGGGGTCAAAAAAACACAGGACCTGGGAGACGTGTATGTGAAACCAAAAGTTCCACATTGTTTCTGCATTTTGCCCTGCAAATATAGATTTAACTCTGAAAACTGGCTGGCTGTTAGTTTAGGAAGCGCTTGATTTGATATGCAGCAGAGTTTTCTGAGCGGAGCACACATTTTAAATGTCAATATCACAGATGATCATGTTCATTTAATTGTGGGATTAAAATGTGATTAATTGTGCAGCCCTACAACAAACATAGTTATTTTAACCCAAATTATTTTCCTGCAGCTAACCCTAAACCAAGTAGTTTTGTTAGAATTCACAACGGGACTCCCAGAGTATTAAAAAGTGATGCAGAGGGGTCGTGACCAAGCTAATGCATGTCACCATGCATGTCTTCTATACTTACTAGTAGGTGTAGCAGGCCCCTTCTAACCCATATCTATGAGGTTGATAACCACTGATAACGCTCATTCAATCAAGTGATAACGTTCGAAATTGGTGAAATGTGAGACTTTGTACTTCTGAAAATTACTGTAATCAAATAGGAATGCTGATGTAAATGCAAGTTGGATTTGTGTAAGAAAATACACTTTCTAATTTTTGGAAAACCTAGCACAGCAATGCTGCTTTTTGTTTTCTGAGTACCACTCCCTAGTAATTTGTGTATGCACCCAATTAAAATATACTCTGCACTTTTCCATGGCATCATGGAACAAACAACAAACAACAAACAACTTGATTTACACTAAGCTGCATTTGCATCTAGCATTTTATGTGACCACTCTCAAAAGCACCGTGCGCCAGTGTTTTAGAAGCTTTAAAACTCTTCTGTTTGAGTGCATCTAAACCTTCTGCTGAACTGTAAACATCCAATTCAAGTTCAAACCATTAGAAGTTTGGTTTCCACTGTGGGAAGCCAATTTGAGAGTATTTTCTGTCTGGGCTAATCTGTGTGGGGAACATGGATGAGAGGGTCTTTGAGCAAGGCATTGCACCCCAAACAACTCAAAGGGGGCTGAAATTGCCTACAGCGGAGAAATGTTCTTGTATGGGCAGCTCTTTGAACAGTATAAAATGTATGTGTATGAGGCAGTGAAATGGTGAAAAACATAATGCGAGCTCAGCAAAATGCAGGGACAAATCAAGGTTTGGAAAAATGTCCTGTAATCCACATGGCTCCATCACTAGGTTTTTCACTTCCACACACATATTCTGTCAGGTAGTCAGGAAAGGAACATTTCCTGCTGACTAAGAGGGCCTGAAACCCAAATAATGGGTCTCATTTGGGGTTTACGAGCTCGCCAAATGAACTCCGGGCCGGATTCACAAAAAGTGAGCAGCACAGCCTCAGTTGCAGGGTTTGTGCGTATGTGCTTTTATACCCACAAAATGGTTTGTGTCATTTTCAGCCCGAGTAACAACATATGCAAGCATGGTCTTACATACCAGACCATCTTCACCCAAAAAATATTTACATTTGTTGTTAGGCGGTGACCTCTAGTGGCTGTGGTAATTATGATGGAGGAGGAAGTCATGTAGCGTAGTATTAAGACCAAACAAGTCAGTTTAGGCTGGGCGAGAGGAGTGGTGGATGGGTAAAACAAACACTTTGACCCAGGAGACTGGTGTTTGTGTCACATAGCGTAATGTCACCACATCTTTTCCTAAGCCTAACCAAATAGTTTTGTTGCCTAGGTGACAGTGAAAGATTTAAAACTGCAACTGTTTCACAACGTTAAATAGAACAGTCATATATGTTGTTTTAAGAGTCATTGGCAAACAAGCTATTCTGTCGTTTAGGTATGAGGACACACACAAACCTTCAACACAGACTGATGGAAAAGGAAAAAAAAAAACAGAAAACAGTAAGCAAAAACTGAACCACACATGGTTAACAATGCATTGCATGAGCATGGAGTGTGACTGGATGTTGTCTGAACTCTGTAGCACCCCTCAACCATAACAAAACAAACACACAGGATGGTCCAGGGAGAGGACATGAGTGTCCCAACACTGAACTACTGAACTGTTTTGACCGAGTAGCAGAAGGTTGGGGCACAGTGACTCTGCATGGCTCATCTCACATCCACCGTCCTCAACAAAGTTGTAGCTGTGGAGAGAAAACCGCTGGAGAGCTAGTAAACACACCAAAGCAGTCAATAATAAAAGCACCATGGAAAGGTCAGAGTGGAATACACATGCACACAGATTCAATACTACATGGGACCTGGGGAACTGGTCGTGTCCAAGAAGCTGCCGGGCTCAGCACAAGGAAACACACAACATGTGTGTTACATGTTTACATGCACCCTAATATTCCACTATTATTCAAAATGTGACAATATTCCAAATTTGATACAAGTCATGTAAACAGAGTATTCCGTTTGGATATTGCAAAAAAGGCCTTTTTCTGAATATAGCATTTTCTGATTAAGACATATGTGATATGCCGGTATTATTCTGGTTTTAGGAGCATTCCTTGGACATGTATACAGTGCATTCAGAATATGTGTGTCAATTGGGGTTTTTATTGCAGTTTACAGCAAGTTACAGCCTCTTGCCTGTTTATGGTCAGCTCTGTGCATTGCTATGTTATACACAAACCGACACAGCTGAGGTGGAGATGCATGCCCAAAAGAAGAGCCCACATTTCTGGTCGGACATCTCTGCAGACCCTTGACGTACTGAGGACAGTCTGCCAGTCAGGAGAAGGAGTCCGTCCCTCTCCACAGGGAGGGAGCGCACAGTCCCGGGGAGGGCGGAGGTCAGGTCGAGGGTGCTGTCACATGAAACATATAGCCAAAATAGTACTGTCAAATACACAACAACCAAACAATTCACATTACAATTTGGCCACTTCACCTCATCCACACGACATTAAAGGTACTACGAGGAGTTTATGACTAGTTTTTAAACCTTTTCATTTTCCTACCTTTGCCTCTATGTGGCCCACACAAGCAGACGAGCCCTGGAGTGATAAAACAGCCTCTTTGGTTTTTTCTATTTTGTTGTTCAATATATGTGTTACCGGGTCCAGAGCAGACGACGGAACGCTTTACGGCACCCAGACCACCACGCTCCTGTGTTTACATTTTCCCTGGCGAAGAACAAAGTTATCCAGACTCACAGAAGCAGGAACGAGCTCTGTCTTTTGAGAATTACATTCTAGAAGTTATATCTTGTGGTTATGGCTGATACTGGAGCAAGAGCAGCAAAAAGGAAGAAGAAAGAATTGAACGAAAAACTGAAAGGGAAAGTGATCGAGCACCAGGGAAAATGCGAGTCAACGTTGGTCGCTCTTTCGAGAAGTGGAGAGAATTACAGGATCTGAAAGGATTAAAAACCGATGCTGAAATGGCCCTCTTCCTCCTAGACAGGTATGCATTCTGTCTATTTTATTTATGAAATGCATTGCGAGACGTGGTTGCATATCAGTGTATGAATTTATGTTCTCTGAAGTTACGTCCTCTGAATACGTGTGCTGCTAACGTTAGCTTGTTAGCTA
>JAOVVB010004137.1:0-17175 GCA_028570985.1 Heterobranchus longifilis | reverse complement strand
AACAATCAGGGCGGGGAAACAATTACAAACGGCGGGAAAACACACAAGGAAGGGAAGTGTCAAGACACCAGAAACACCAGGGAAGGAATGACTACAAAATAAAACAGGAAATGACACGACAACATGGCATGAGACAACACTTAACAAAATAAAACTAACACAATCTCTGGGTCACAACAAATAATTTGCTTTTTAGTTTGAAACGGGGCATGAACAGCGTGTTAGTTTTTACCCATCCACCACCCCTCCCTCCTGTCTTTCTCTGTGTTAAATACTACGTCACATCACCTCCTGCTCTGCTACTGTCATAATTACTACAGCCACTAGAGGGCGCCACCTAACAATACATGTAAATATGGGTCATAATTGATGCTTGTACAGTCGACCCATGGTGCTGTAAATATACATATCAACACTAGAAGAGACAAATATATAGAAAAGAAAAAAAAAAATAGGATAACATACTTTATATATTAGACAAGTAATGAGGTAGAGTAGGAGTTTAAAGATGTAAAAGTGTTGTAAAGCTCTGGACTAATAAACACCTTAAACACGGACTTGCATTAATCTTTATAAACAGATTCTGCACATGAATGTCGAATCTGGATGTAAGACCAGATTTCGGTCGCAGAATCACTCTGACCAAACTGCAATCCCGGACCTCATCGGTTATCATCTGACGATTTCGCTTTTATATGACCTTTTTGTTGTTATTTATCTGCATTCATATGCAGATATCTGTTTATAGAGACGCTCCATTCTCGTGTCTCAAGTTGCTAATCGGACTGAAAACAATGACCGGAAGTCTTGGCCCGCATATCCGCTGGCTGCACCAGAACCCCCGAAACATTGGCCCGTTACCCCCAGAGGCTGAATCATCAACAGGCTGACAGCTGATGGGTTCTGATACTGGACCTGCAGATGTGGTCTGGTCTGTAACACTGCTGTTAAAACTCTTCTGCCACAGTCGGTTCTACTCCCTCGGACTGGTTTTGTTATACTGACTGTTAAAGACTTATCTTGAGATTTCTGTATTTTATACATCTTCAGTTATCTAGAGGTTTTGGTTTTCTGGTTTTCTGTTTCCTGTGGTTTTTCCTCAGCTGCTGTGAATCAGCCTCGTTAGTCCTTCCTGTTCTCCAGTCACCTCATTCCCCTCTGAGCGTCCCTGCTGGATTTCAGCCACAGTTTTCACTTCAGTCTTTGTTGGATCCTTGTTCTGTTGAGATCAGTTTTGTCGCACCTGCACTAAATAAAGAGTTATCTTAAAGTTCCTGTTGTCTGCATTTGGCTCCACATGCTCCACTTTTCCCTGTTTTCCAGGAAACATTTTACACCCCGTTCTCATTCACAACTCGTAACACACAGATGATTTCAGGACTCTATGACGTCACTTTTACACGTCAAACTATGACGAAGTTTAGGCAACACAATTAGGTGGTTAAGTTTAGGAAAACCATTGTGGTTTGTGTCAGAATAAGGATGTGTCTCCTCTGACCGTGTAATACTGACGCGGATGGATTTGCAGTTGAAAGCCTGGTGCAAATACATGGTGTAAAATTACACGTGAAAAGCATGTAAAAATGCTTTGATAACATGCAAATTGACTCAACAAATTGGCGTGCTATTCATACACCCATTTTGTGAGACCAGTGTGCAGTTAGCAGAACAGTCTGTCAAATCAGCTGTCAATCAAACACAAACACCAGCCCGCCCACTCAGAGGCTCGGAGGCAGAAGAAGCGTTTCTGATCTGATTTACTCTGTTTTTAATTTGAAAAAGTATCAACAGTGCACATTGTTGGCTGCAAAAATGGCCGATGATGTGATTTCAGTTGGACCTTCAACGCACTTTAATTAAATGTCGCTTTGCTGCTTTTGATTTCCATCAAACGTCCGGATGCAAACAGCTGAAGAGATCCAGCAGTTCTCTCCGTCACTCGGCCCGTCAGCGCTGATATCCAAACCGCTGCGGACAGACAGTAAGACGGGCGGACGCGGGGACGGGCCGGTGGGCAGGCCTCAGCTGCATCAACATGCACAACGGCATTCTGGGAGGAGACAAGGGAGGCTTCAAATTGAAAGTGGCAGCCGTAGCTGAACTCCAGAGCTGTTTGTTTCAGCAGGAGGTCAGAGGTCAGCAGAGTCCGCCGGTCTTTTTCTCAAAGCTGAACCTCGAGTGTCCGGAGACGACGTCGGCAGCCGTGCGGCGACACGACTCCTCCGACGGGATCCTCTCTCTCTGCATGCTTGTTTTTTTTCTATTTTCCATTCGTCCATGCCTTTAAGAAATCCGTCTCATTATAGTCGAGTCCCGGCGGGATTGAGATAACTTCCTGTCGTGTAGAGTCAATCTGGAGCTCATCCAGCGCCTCGCTGTCACTCGCCTGCGTCGCTACATGTTTAATGCCGGTACAAGAGTTCTGCATTTACAGTGTTTGGCAGCACGCTGTGACACCAGGCGGTTATTACCCAGCTCCCCCTGCTTCTCCGTTTGGCTGAAGTAAACCCCCCCCCCCCCCCAGGCCTGCTCTGTTTGTTTCTGTATCCGAAATTGTTGACACAGAAACAATTGTTTGTTTCTACACTGTAAAAATCTCCATTATGAAGCCATTTGTCTTTTGTCTGCAATTTAGTTCTTTTAGTTCTTTCCTTTGCAGAAACATTATTTTATTTAAAAGGGGCCATGTACAGTTTTTAAAACATAAACGCATCATACCAGATTATAGCTTCAGGCTAATTCACATCTGTAGTCCCTATAGGCAGGTCAAAACAAAGAAAGAGCACACAGCACCGAGTAAAAACATAATGCAAAGACACGCAATCCAAGGCCACACACACCAGCACATCACAAATATATCTTCATTATATCTGCCTGACTGCGGCGATGCAAACCAAAATGTTTCAAGTGTTTTCCAAAATAAACTTTAGAGAATAGACCAGAATAAAGACAGCTGTCATTTGTTCAACAAAAACTCTTCTGGTTGTACTGAAGTCCAGGTCCGTGGACCTGCTGGATGATTTGCGTCAGCCGGTTGAAATATTTCCTCCTTTAGCGGTTTGCTGACGGGTTTAGTTTGGCATTGATACCACAGACGAGACGTCACTGGCATGATCACATCCCCAGCGCCGCCTTCTTGTCCAAATATGGTTCTGGCTCCAAAATGTGAAGACCGTGACGACCACATGCCAAACTCGAGTCCACAAACCAACGGGTGGCAGCACTTTATACAGTCTGTGGCTTCGGTTACACGTCTTTTTCAGTGTGATGTTTCTGATCAGATGCTTCAGATCAGAACTCAGATGTGTCCTCGTGTGTCCACATTTGACACTTTAATCCTCCTGCTGGTCGGATATTGATCGGATATATTTCAGATATTCTCTGTGATAGGTGGATCCAAAGTGACACTTGGTGCACAAGAGAGCTTTCTTCTTTTCTTTATATTTCATTTCTTTCTATTTTTGTAATGCCGCCGGTCTCAGCTGGTCTCCAGCCGCTCACAAATCTGCTAATTCAATGATTAACACATTTAATTTCCTATATATTCTTCACAATAAAAGTCCCCCATTATTTTGTTGTTTATAAGCTTTTATTGTGAAGCAGAAACATCAGGAAATGTCTGGTTTTCATTCGTAGTAGTCCAACTTTAAACAGCGACACACGAGAGATAGTCATCATGCAGACCTACATTTGATAAACCTGTGCAATCCAGATGTGGTCTGGGTCACTGGATCACAATGTGAGCAGGATCTGATCTGGGACTGTCCAGACCTAACCGCCTTTGGATCCTACAAGGAAGTGCTTCTAGGATCCTTGAAAATCCACTGAAGGACTTGGTCCTCGGTAGGAGGAGGGAGGATCCCCGACATCGGATGATGTAGCATCCTTCAGATTCAGCCGTTGAAGGATCCTTTCCGGACTTTGAGAAGCAGCTAACGACTGAGTGTGTGTGAGAGGAGTGAAGGGCAGGATGCATGAGAAATAAAAGTACTGGTCTATAAGCATGCAAAAACTGAACTATGCTAGATTTGCCTAAACTTGACCAAAGAGGTGTCAGAAAACATTCATGTAAATCCCTTTTGTAACCATCAAACACGTCGAAACATGATCTTCAATTGGATTATTTTGGGAGGCAGTTCTGTTTCGTTCTGCAGGACTTGTTGGATTCTTATGAAAGCAACAGTATCAGTCATATCTCAGATTCCATATCTTCTCATCAACACATCGACGTCTCGTTACAGGGGTGTCGTGGGGAACCACAGGATCCAGAAGGGCCGGCGTGCACACCTCCCAAACCTCCACATCTCATCGTGCAGAGTGTTAAACAACCTGCTTCCTTCATCCAGCTCCTGTTAATTAAATGAATAAATAAATAATGAAACTGAGTTTCAAGTCTACAGGATTTCACAGAATCATTCCTGCGTCTTTGTGTCAATCAGCGGGCGTTTTTCTAAATGATTCACACTTTACCATCACTGTGATAAAAATAAATCAAGCTATATGTCACATCTCTGCAGGTAACTACAACTAAATTAAACCAAAAACACCTTTGACAACCTGCGACACTGTGGTATTGTTTGGAAAATGTAGCATAAAGAATGTAGAAACAGCAGTTAGACTTTTACAGATAGTTTCAGTCGAGCGTCGCTGCGCAGGAACAAACAATCTGTGATTTTCTGATAATCACATTCATCCTCTGCTTCTCGTGAGCCAGTTTTCAGTTTCCAGCAGCAGCAGCGATGATGAAGTGGATCTGTGATAATTTCGCTGTCAGCGTTATAAACAGGGTCCACCGAGTCTGACCCGTGGCTCAACACGCCGCCCATGAATCAGCCGAGCCCCGTAAACATTTGGGCAATAAATAACTATAATTAAAAAGTACTGGTTATTGCATAAATTAGGTAATCAATTAGGCCGTGTTTGGTATTCATGCGCTGCCTGCTCGGCCTGCAGTTTGACTTATTAGACTCTCTGAGGCTCCGCCGTGCTTCACTGAGATCTGTGTGTGTGTGTGTGTGTGTGTGTGTTACACTGATAGTAGTGGTGTTTCCGGTTGTTGCATTTACAGCATAAACACTGCAAAAAAATCTCCATGTTGTTTATTATTTAGTCCAAAGTTTTATTTTCTTAAAACCAGAGGGACGTTTTTGTCTAATGAGGTGATAGAACTTATTATTTTTGTTATTTCCACAGTGCAGTTTAACAGGGACGCAACGATTTATCAGCCGATCGTCGATATCGGACGATATTCTCCTTGTTGACTGCAAACGGCAAATAAGATGACTCAGCGACGGCAGCGGCCGATATTTATCTGAAGAACTTTTTGAAACTAAACGAAGATAAAAACTGAGACACTCTTAGTCAGCCCCAAAGATAAAAGAGATCTTTTACATCTGGCTCCAGAGATGAAATCTGAATTATCATGGCTGAGATTTAACTCTGCTCACAATCAGCTGTGGAATCTGTTTTTGGGTTTCTCTACAGTTTTGCAGAACGAGCCTGTGTGTAGAGATGAGTGTTGGTTTATTATAGCAAAATGATTTTCAACTGTTTCTAAAATATCCTTTTAAAGCACTTTGAATTCCCTTGTGCTGAAATGTTTAAATAAACTTGCAGAGTAAACACAGCAAAGACAACAATGATTGCATGACGGTGCAAAATTATTTGTAAGTTTGTAAGGAATTTACGAGAGACAGATTTTAAAGTAACTTATTCAAATCTGTGCAACAGAAGCTGAGATGTCCTGACTTTAACTCCCCGTGCATTGAGTCAAACTCAGTGTTCAATCTTACATTTCCCACAATGCAACTCAATAGCATAAACTCACACTGCCAAGCAATTACTGTCACAAACACTACTTTGTTGACCATTTTTTTTCGCTTATTTTAAGAAAACAAGACTTGGTGGAATGAAAAACAGACTAAAAGTCACACCAGAGACAAAACTAAAAAAACAGAATATTCGTTGATGATTTTTTTGCATTCAAACCTTTAACACCAAGATCGACACGAGTATTCACGTTCCGTGCATTCCTCCGAAAATTAAAGTTTTGCACCGTCATGCAAGATGTAAAATATCTCTTTTATCTTTGGGGCCGACTAAGAGTGTCTCAGTTTTATCTTCGTTTAGTTTAAAAAAGTTCTTCAGATAAATATCGGCTGCTGCCGTCGCTCAGTCATCTTATTTGCCGATTGTTGTCAACAAGGAGAATATCGGCTGATATCGACGATCGGCTGATAAATCGTTGCGTCCCTGTTAAACTGCACTGTGGAAATAACAAAAATAATAAGGAAGTATATATTAGTGTCAGTATCTTGAAACTTTGAACTTCAAACATGCTATATTTATTGATATTATCTATTTGTTGTGATTCTCCTGAACGTCTGCAGATAATTGTAGTTGTTATTCTTGTTATTCTGACAGAATCAGTGTCGCATATCTTTTCTTAAACTTGCATCATCTTGATTTTTCTCCAGATTGAACCTTTGATCATTTCTTTAAATTTAAAACCCATCTTGTCTTATTATATATTGTATATCATGTTGTTCAGCTCTTCATTGAAGCTTTTTAATGTTTTAATTGAGTGAAATATAGAAACCCAAAGACTCATCGTGTTTAACGATGTTAAGTAAATTCCGCCTGACAGATCTGCTGTTTAGAAACTTCAGGACCTCCATTAGAATTCAAATAAAGTTCTGTGGGTTTGAACGAAGCTCGGCTGCACAGCGTGATTTGATGAAGACAAAGCAACGGGAGAGTTTCCTCCGAAGAATCCGGTTTGAAGGCTGAATTAACTCGTTAAAATGAACTCTTTATTTTTGCAGTGTTTTGCTTTTACTTCCCCTACAAATGCAGGTTTCCATCGAGGGTTTCTCCCACACTCCTCTCCCATGGTGCACCTCACTTAGAGAATATGAATAGTTGATGGGAAAAAGAACAACAATTGTTACTTAAGTCTTCATATAATATTTAAAGGACAAGCGCGGCAGGTCTGCAGCGGCGGCCTTGTAACTGAAAGCACGGAGGAGTTTCGTGCAATTAACTGCCGGGGGAGGAGGAAAGGAACAAAGAAATGTTTTTTTTTTCTTCTTTTTTTTTTTGGTAAAAGAAGAAAAATAAATATATTAATGCAATTGCTCAAACTGCTCCCTTCTCCCCCTAAATTTAATTGGAGCCTCTGAGAACTGCGGTGGAATAAAAGTGGAGTGGATAAGCGTGTGCGGAGCCGACAGATTGTCTCAGCCCACATTAAGAATGGCCTCGGCGTCTCCCTCCTCCCTCTAAAGGCTGCCGGAGCCTTGGCAGCAGCTGCTTTTGTTTATTCTGCACCTAACATGTCCTCCCCCAAAAGTTTACCCTTGATCAACAAGCATATTAGGTTATGCTAATATTAGTCGTCATTAGAAATCTGCTCACGGCGCTGGCTCCCTGACTCATTTGTTTTGATTACTCGGTGTTCCCTCCCCGGCGCGCTGCAGCGGGCGGCGGCTCCGCTGGGCAGCGTGGGCGCGCTAACAGAGGTCAGGGGTTAAATTCTGCACATCTATATTATTCGTGTTAGCTTTCAGCTAATGTGCAACTCCCACCTCCAGCTCTTACACATGACAGAGGTGCACTAATGGACAGCTAGAGGGCTTTAATGTGCTGAAGAGCGTCAGACAACGGACGGCTCCGGCCTCCGTCTCTCTGCAGCAAAACACCATTTACACTCACATACAAATATACACCCCACATAACCCGCCGTTAAGGCTATTAGAGTCCAAAAAAACAAGATTTTCTCAGTAAAACTGTTGCATAATGAGAGGAAAACTAGAAGGAAAGAAAGTGTTTTTACTTTGAAACAATATTTAAACATTTAAATTAACTTTGTGCAGAACAAGAAGCAACAAATTAAAATCAGTGACAGAAGGAATATAAATGAAGCTGGTGGAACTTTTTCTCCATGTGCATGCAAATAGTTCCACAGAATTTATTTGGATGAAAACTAAAGTGATGACAAAACTTTGCCAGAAGAAGCAAAAAGAAAATCCAAATGTATTCCACTATGCAATGTGCATTCACATTCATTCAGTTTATTGTGTTACAAAGAAATTAAAATATACAAAACGATGAATAAACATGACTGACTGTATGTCGACAGCTTTATAAGAGTTTAACACTTTAAAGGAAACTAAACCAAAAGACTGTTGAAACCTTTATCATTACATCTAAATTGTTTCTATAAATGCAAAATAAATAATTCTGCAATCACTGCATCTTGTCACTTTATTTATTTTATCAGCTGCATTAACTTTGTTTTATCTGAGACTCCAGGTTTGTTTAATTTCAGATATGAAAAGATTTTTGGTTTAAATGAGCGACTGAATATCTGAATTCAAGCTCCTTTAACACTTGAAGTGCTGGAATTTAATAACTCCTAGGATTACTGTAAGCAGCCATTTTGACCGTCAGATTCCAAAATAATCGTTGATAAATGCTGAATGATAAATACCCAACTGAGAGATTAATGCATTTATTGGATATCTTTTAAAAATAAGAATCAGAATCGTGTTTGTTGCAAAGTATTTTTTACACACAAGGAATCTGTGTTGGTGATACGGTGCATAAACAAGAACACAAAAACACAAAAGTATATATAAACAAATAAATAGAAACAGGAGGTAACAGATAAAAACAGGAGGTAAATGTAAACAGCACGTTCTTTATGAAGCTGTATGATTTAGTGAATATGTGCAGGGAATACTGACACCAAATGTATATTTTAACAAGGTTAATTATACATTTGGGTATTTATCAATATTCATATAATCACATGTAGCCTCGTAGACTGTAATTATTTATATGAATTGAATAATTTCATAAATTTCTGTAGAGACATTCAAATACAAAACAGCACTCGAGGCGCTGGGGGACGTTTCTCGGAGAGACGGCGATGGTTGCTAAGCAACCGAGATGCATCATCAACCGTGCAAAAGATTTAACAACAGAATACCGTGAAATTCCATGCGGTCATGTGACTGACTGATTATCGTATTTTCTTTGCCGTTTGTGTATATAAAACGTCAGGAACCAGCAGGATTGTATTTTTTTCAGTTATCACACGTACACGTTTCAACTGATCGTCACGGCCGTTCGAGTGTTAATTCTCTGTTTGTGTTTTCTATCAGTAAACGTGTGTCTCCTGGTTAAATCAATCAATCAGAATGAAAAAAAGAACACTGGTTTAAAGTCGTCTTTCTGTTTGCAGCAGCACTTCGATGGATTCTGAGGAAAAGTCTAAATGAGTTTTTGCATTTTGCTGTGAAATGTAGAAATGTAGAAGTTTGGTGTTTGTGGCGCTGACAGCTCGGTTTTAGAGCGACGGACCGAGAGCTGCTGGTTGACTCATCGTGTCCCTGCAGGCCTCTCTCTCTCTCTCGCTCTCTCTCTCTCTCTCTCTCTCTCTGTCTCTCGCTCTGTGAGATTTTCACACAGTAAATCCTGAAAATCGCCGGCGAGCGGACACGGCAAAGACAGCGGACATCATCGATGTTCCGCTTCTCCCGCTAAGAACTAAATCCATCATACATCGTATTTCTCTCTCTCTCTCTGTCTCTCTCTCTGTCTCTCTCTCTCTCTCTCTGTCTCTCTGTTTTATTTTTCTCCCCTCACAATCGGAGGCAGAGTGTCTGACCTTGTTCGGAGCTGTGAGGGATCAGCAGGTTTTCAGACGTCCTGTTATCGGCTTTTGTCTTCTGGAGAGTATCTAATGGAGAACATGAGGATCGAGCGTGATCATGCACAAACACTCAGCCACCTGCAGCAGCTTTAAACACACTGCAAAACACGGCCTTTATAGTCTTCTCTTTAAAAATACATCTGTCAGCAGGAAACACAAAGTCCTGCTGGTGGCGCTCGAGGAAAAGTCAGCGGATCACCAAAGTCAGCAGGATTCGTCTTCAGGGGACTATGAATGTGATTTTATCCAGAATAAAATGTTGACACTGTATGTTTGTGCAAACCACGGAAATGTTACATTTATACATTTTGGTGACGAGACGAGACAGCAGGAGACTGTTCAGTAGATGTTTTAACAAGAGTTTGGGACAAAAGGTTCTGGTGACAAAAACAGAGATTTTAAACCAAAACTTTTCCTTTTCCGAACCAAGTGGATCCGCTACATATGAAACCTACAATTGTAACGTAACCGTGGTTTGCAGAAACCAACATTTATTTTGGAGACTGGGTTATCGGACCAGGACGCTGTCCGCCAAAACAACCGGACACCGGATGGGAGCTGGACTCCGTTAATCCGCTGCAGCAGGGAGACACTCTGGAAAACACCGCACGACGAGCTGCATTTAAAAAAAAAATCTTGACTTCTGCACGGCTGCACGTCTCTCTCTACTTCTGGTTTACTGAAGCCAGAAATGCGGTTCTGTTTTCACAGGATCCGGGACGGGACACCCCCCCCCCCCATGATATAACAGCAAAAACGTGGATTGCTGGAACCGTCAGTCACTGGCAGGGAAAGAGTTAATATAATTTAAACAGGTGAGTTGTATAAAAAAATCACAGTTGTCATGAACAGATAAATTAGCTTTAGACACCAAAACAGATTTTTGTAACAGCCTGTTTTAACACGGGGGTCTATGGGGGCAGATTTGGAGGAGCTGCAGTTTTTGGAGCTGAACGAGGCGATGAAGGACAGGGAGTGAAATTTGGGGATAACAATAAAAAGAACGGCTCTCTGGGTTCCCTTCCTTCATACCAGAGAGCCATTTAAAAAAAAAAAAAAAGTCATATAACCCTGAAACATCCACTTACCTACAAATGATGAATTATACAGTATACTTAAAAATACACACTGTACTTTAACATGTACATCTCTCCATCATTCCAAATATAAATGCATGCTGTACCTGCTGTATGTACTTGCAGATACTTTACATAAGAAGCTATTTGATGTATATAAAGTAACCCATTACTTTACCCATTCAATATTTATTCCAGCTCTTTGCACTCGGCACTTTTGTATTCTCGTCTCGCATCACAAACCTCTCATCGCACATATCTGATGTTCACAGAAGAAGAAAACCTCGAGGGTCAGGCGTGCCGCCCGCCTATCTGACGTCCACTTCCTGTTTCGCCGGCAGCGTCGCGGCCGCAGGAAGCTTCGGTTTGACCCGCCAGATTAAAGCGTCCGCTGCTGCTGCTGCTGCTCCGCATCCCTCCACCTCTGCAGGAGAGAGAAAAGTTGTTCGCTCTCACAAATATTGATCCGGGATCACAGTCCACAACACAACACACACACACACACACACACACACACACACACACACACACACACAGCTTCTTTTTTTTTCTTGCTTTATCTGGGATTTTCTTCCTGACAAAAGAGCTCATGGCGAGCTCGTTAAGGCGGCGTGTGGAATAAGGAGGGCGGCTTTGCTCGTCCCCGAGACGGAAGATGAATCTGAGCCTAATGACCTTCACTGACAGCCGTAATTCTATCAGGACCCAATCAACTGCAGCAATTAGGTGCTCTCTTTGTGAGCCGGGGAAAAGGGTGTGTGGATCCTAACCGGGGTCAATTAGAGAGTATAGAGCCGCCGCTCGACTCCCACTACATCACTCTGTCTGTCACCGGCCGCGCTGCCTCCCCTTCCCCTTTAATCACATAATATAAATGTATCGCGCTCGCCCCGGCCTTCATCTCTCTTTCTCTTCCTCTCTGTCCCCAGGCAACTCCATCTTGGTCAGCCAGTTTTTTCGTTTTTTTAAATCAGTCTGGGTCTTTTTCCTCGTTTCCTGGAAAAAGCTTCCCTATCGCGGCCCGGAGGTTATCAGCTGCTGCAGCGCGTCGCCGAGTCTCCGACGGGTCACATCCTCATTGTAGTCGCTCTTTATTTTCATGTCTCTCTACATTAATACATGCTTTCTGTTGTCACGCCACATTTGCATATCAATGTTTGGTCTTGGTGGCGGCCGCTGACCTCACAACGCTTCTGACGACGTCGTTCTCATTAAGATTTGAAACGTTTGACTTTCACGACCGAGAAAAGGACCATCGGCATGAAGTAATAAAACCCATCTCCTCCTGGTGTTAACATATGATGTGTGCATGGATATCATAAGGAAAAACATGTTTTTTATTGTTATTATAACACAAGGACAGAGGATACATACACACACCCACATATACACATAAATTAACATAATAACAATAACAATAACACCAGATTTAAAAAAAGAGCAAAAAATAGAAGAAAGAAGAGAACAAAACAAAAATAATAATAATGAAACAATTAGAAATAATAGGCAGTTGTATCAAAGGTACTGTATGTTTACATGCACATGCAGACACATGTATATAAATACATGCAGACTAGAGACGGGACAATAATTGATTTTATCGTGGATCGCAAAACAAAAACACACGAGTTGATCGCGGCGAATTTCGACAACCGTGAAGATCAGGAATATCCTGCAGACACCTGCAGTGTCCCATCTGCGATGCACTAACAATACCTGTTTCTTTAAAAACGTCACAATGTTTCAAGAGAAAACATCGTAATGTCTCCAGAAAAAAGCTGCAATGCTTCCAGAAAAAGTCCCAATGCTTCGAGGAAAACAGCCAGAGTCCATGTCCATGTTTCGCAAAAAAAGTCGCAATTTAATGTTGCAATTAACGTTGTGAATAACTTCGGTATGGTTCGTAAAAAACACTGGGTTTGCATTAAAATCCTTAATTCCACATTAAAATCACTACTTCTCTGTTATAAATGCAGCTGTCACACAGAAACACAACAACAAATACTGGACGCAGTTACATCCTGACGCAGGACGTCACATGACTAAATCTGCAAACTGGCGTCTCCTGGGTGAAAGTCCTGTATGTGATTTCAACATATCGAGTCTTAACTTCAGCGTTATTATATTATTTCATTTTGAAGAGCAGTCAGCCATCTTTTCTCATGTTCACTCCTTTTCCTTCTGTAATTAATTCTGTTATTTCTGTTTGTGTTTTTTTCTCTTTTTTGCTGTATTTTTATTAAATGATTCCCAGTAGAACATTCTTTAATATAGTGCTTCTCAAAAATCCTTAAACCTATTTCCTTCCTCCTAAAACATTTGGAAAACCTTTTATTAAAGTGTTGAAACCTGCATTGTTTACACTGACTTGTGTATTTTAAAGCTACTTTTTCCAGCACATAAACATCACACACTGTTCCAGCCGTGTGCACGCCACATAAATCAGTCCGACATCACGTCTGTGCTCGACACTACAACACGTGTCGCCACTCGTAGCGTTACATTTATAGTTCTGCTGAGAGTCCCAGATGATGATGTATTGTCCTGTCCAGGAGGATTGACGGTCCCTGAAGGCACCACGATGCTGAGAGGCAGCTAAATAAACTCTGCCCGTCACTGAGGCTGCGTCGCCTCGTCCTCCCTGCAGGACGCTCTTGTGCACGCCTCCATCTGCGACGCCGGCGAGCGCATCACTCAGCCGGCTGCATGGGAGCACTTCAGGAGCAGAGAAGAAGAAGAGGGGGGGGGGAGGGGCCCCGCCGGGGACGCCGCTACCCAACAAACAGCAGCAGAGGAGCGCTCGGGGAATTCTTTATTTCTTTTCTTTTCCTCGGCTCGTGGTGTTGAACACATCTGTCGGCCTCGAGAGAGACGCACCTGACATGTGACATCACCGGACGTTTCTGACACAACGTGATGTGACTCTCATTATTTTCATTTTATTTGCACACGCACACATAAACATGCATAAAATCCAGATAGTTAAAAAACAAGAAATGTGTCAGGAGAGGTAAAGAAGCCACAACTAAAGGACAATAACAAAAATAATATGCTTTCACACCGTCGCGCTGCAACTCGCCGCCTCCAGAGGAGAAACGCTTTCCACCACGGCGGTTTATGGAAAACCAAAAGGCTCAGTAATCGCCTCTATTTCTCAGACGATTTAAGTATTTTACTTCTGTATTATACTACAGTTCTAATCACCACCTGGAGTTTACAAACGTTGTTCTAACGCCGGGTGGCACCATGCATTATTTAAACACCAGGTGGCGATAATAATACTTCAATCATCTGGGAAAATAGAGGCGATTACGGAGCATTTTGACTTTCCATAGAGGTAGGGTTGCATGCACATGAACGCACATGTATTTTGCTCTGCCGCCCAGAGTTCACCGTGCTGAACTTCTGATGGCTGCCGCCGGGCGACAGGAACCGTTTTTAAAAACAGCTTTTCGGGGAAACTAGGCGGTTATCAAGGTGTGTGTGTGAAAGGTGTGTGTGTGAAAACCTCTTCAGTAATAAAGAAGAACAGAAACAAAAACACTAAGCTACAGTAACAGTAATTTAGAAAAATACTACAACTAAAAAATTCAGTGGCCAACAATCAAATAAATGCAAAAAAACATGAAAAACACATTATGGGGGAAAATAAATGTCACCTACTTATGTTCATTTAAAAATAACTCGCTGTTTAATTTGATTCTCGACTGGGACACGAGGTCTCCTGGGTCCTGCAGGCCGACCACGAGATCTGAGAGAAAACTGGCCATGTTGCATTGTGGGACATTTTCGGAGGGGGGCCGGGTCACGTCAGATCTGGGACCTTCAGCCGGTTTATCTCCAACGCTATGCCATTCAACAGCTGTGGGATTTGAGGTGTGTGTGTGTGTGTGTGTGTGTGTGTTTTGTTTACCTGTAAGCCTTCAAAAACAGCTAGCGTGCAGAGTGAGGTAAATAGTAAAGAAGAGGTAATTGCACACAAGGGGACGAGTGTGTGTGTGTATATTAAATATGGAGTGCAAATGAGAGATAGTGAGTGTGTGTGTGTGTGTGTGTGTTTATCAGTGTGCAGCGGTGTGTCGAGCGTGTGCAGAGAGCTGTATGTTTCACACCACCACAGAGTTGGCACAGGTGTCAAAAAAAAGTCCGTAATTAGCAAACAAACAAACAAACAAACAAAGAAACAAACGAGCGTGCGAGTGAAGGGAGTGGGCGACTGTCACCAGAGGAGGAATCACACGACTAAACACCGACAGGCATGAAGACAAGAGTCAAAGAGTGACGACTCTGATTTTAACTGTTTTCTCTTAGAAAGGCTGCAGCGTGTGCCGGGAACGCACAGACTCTTTACTGTTTTGTTGGAGGGTGGAGTTGTTGTTTGGGCGTCCACGGATCTTTATGTAAAACTGTATGAATAATAATGCATGGAGCTCGAGTGATGTCACCTGTTGGTTTGTGGTTTTGAAGCCTCCAGTTTGGCATTTTGGCCGTCGCCATCTTGGGCTTTTGAAACCGGGGTTGTGTCTCGAAGGTAACCCTAGATTTGCAAAAGTCATGCGAGATTGGTGAAGTGAGGCATTAACCTCGGATACTTAAAGTTAGTGTGGTTAGGATTAGGTCGTTCGGAAATGAGTCTCATGAGAGTTGTTGCTCCTTTTTGCCGGTTTTCGCAAATCTAGGGTTACCCTTCTAAGACCTGAAACTGGATGTTACCATATTTGGACAAGACAGCGGAGCAGAGGAGGATGACGCAGTTAAGTTAATGTTTTATCCATCCATCTAAACAAACAAACAAACAAACAAACAAAGGTAATGTTTCTCTTACAAATGGAAATTAAGACTGTAGATTTCTCAGGAACAAGAATGAAATCAGCAGAGTCCATGCAAACCCTAAATGTTGATCTCCAGATAAATCCACAAAAATCAAACCTTTTATTTTGTCAGCAGTCACATCGTACACAGTGTAGGAGGGCGGCACAGGGGTCACAAAAACAAAACCTTCCTCTGTGGAGGGTATCCAGTATGTGCTCAGAATATTTCCTGACAATACGTCCAGATTTTATTTGTGGATGTTGTGACTCTATCATGGTGCTAGAGGAAAAGGTCAGGAGGTCAACTCAGTCATTAGGAGTCGTCCTCTCGAGATCACGATATGAAATGTGAGATTTTGGCAGATGGAACGACCATCTTCTCATCTGTTAGTGGGACTGCATTTTGTAATGTTTTTGGCATCTTTTCCATTCATTTGTCCTTCAGGTTTCCATGGTGGTGAGCGGTTTGTGAGATTTGAATGTTGTGTTCCTCTGGGTTTTGTTTTCCTGACTTCCTGCTTTCTTCTGCTGTGTGTATAAACAACCTGCAGCAGGTGGACAGGCACCTTAAAACTCTGACATTTATTATCTGTGTAGGCGCTGGCAGCAGCTCGCAGAGAGTCAGCACAACTCCTGACAGCACGATATAGTGTGTGTGTGTGTGTGTGTGTGTGTGTGTGTGTGTGTGTGTGGGTGTGTGTGTGTGTGTGTGTGCGCTGCATGCATCTGTGCCAAATGATATGTCTGAGAAAAATAAAAACATCAAACATAAAGTGAACGCAGCCCAGAGGAAGATTGTTCCAGAAATAACCTCAAAGCGCTCCTGAGTGCGCGCGCCCGTTTGGCCCCGCCCACCCTGACCGCCCGCTCTAACTGGGTCAGCGAGGTTGGCGAAAACTAATAGTGCATCATTTTTAATTGCCCCTGCATGCAATTTCCTGACAGATGCAATCACTGCTAATTAGTTACTGACAGCATTATCAAGTTCTCGTCTTGTTCGGAGGGGCCGGTCCTTAACGCCGCCGCCGCCGCCGCCAAATTAAAGTGTTGCGAACTAACGAGCACGTAGAGGCGCCAATTAAAAGACGGAGAGCGGCTCGTGCTCCGGCTCCGTCCCCGAGGCTTCACATGAAAGCCGGGCTCTGCAGCGAGAGGCTCCGAGACAAGAGGCGACGAGGGGCCCGGCGCAACTCAGGACACTTTCTCACTCAGAAATATTTCAACACTAATTGGTGCATATAAACAATGTGTCGGAGACGAGGACGCCACGCGTTAACTCCTCTGGAGATAAATGAAGATTTATTATATTTCAGATCTTCACTTCGCTGAGATGGAACCTGCTTTCATCTGGCGATCGTTTAAAACTGCTTACAAACGAGAAAAACCACAACGTACGTCGTTTCTACAAGCATCCATTACGAGCATCCTCACGCTGCGTTCAGGACGACTCGGAAGTTCAGAGTCCGAAACAACACAAACACATGTTGCATAATTCAAATCAAATCAACTTTATTTATATAGCACTTTACACACAACATGGTTGATCCAAAGTGCTTTTCATCACACAAAT
>JAOVVB010004131.1:0-17175 GCA_028570985.1 Heterobranchus longifilis | reverse complement strand
TGTTAAAATGTCAACATGTTTACAGCCTGATACAAAAGATGGGTTTGGGCTCTATCGCTGATTTCCCCGTTCATGACAACTGTACGGGGGGTGAATTTTTATACAACTCACTCGTTTAAATTATATTAAGGTGTAATGTTATGCATAATTAAGGGCGTGGCTGCTTTGGTGGCTAGCCGCCAGGTGGCAAGCCACTAGCTGTCTGCTAGATCCACCCCTCACTCCTCCCCTGCTCCACCCTCTCATCCAAATATGGTCACTGCTGGCTTCAAAAAAACCAAGATGGCGACAGATGGGGGACGTCACAGTGGCTACGTCCACTTCTATCGATAATACTCGCATATCTGTCCGGTGGAATATGATGCTGCAGCTAGGAGATGGTAAACTTAGCACAAGAGTCATATCCATCTTCTCATCTAACTGTAATATTTTCCAAACGTTTAACCTTTCCTTTAAAATCAAAAGGCTTGCAGTGTTTATAATCCCCATAAATGAGTCCTAAACCTATATACAGAAAATCCATAAGGTTGTTTGGATTCAGAGTGATTCAGCCTCATTCCCCCTCCAGCAGTCTACATTAAATTACCAATTACTCAAATAGTTGTGAAAAAGCACATTATGTAGGCTATATGTGGTTTCAGGCAGGTGTGTAATGGTGGCATCACAAATTTCCATTGGCATGCTCCCAATGGCATAAGTTCCTTGTGAATATCACATACCTCATTACGCTCCACTCAGTTTAGGTTCAATGTGTAATTAGTTTAATGAGTGTTGTCCACTGAGAGTACTGTGGAGGGACCCATCTCCTAAGATAATGTATTTCCATGACAGTATGAGAGGCGAGCAGATTGCACATCACAGTCTAGCAGTAGGCTACTCTCCTATGTGTAATAAAAGATCAAAAAGTCACCGACGGTTGAAGTGAGTGGACTCACATTACGTGCTCGACGGCTCTTTTCCGTTTTAATTGCATTACATTGTTTGGCAAATATCTGCTTTCATTTGTCCAAGTTTGTTTTTTTTTGTCTTCTTTCATTTATCTTTTCCAAGGCCGAGGCAATCTGTTCAGTCTTGTCATGTAAATAAAAGCTGTATCTTGAATAGAGGAAATTAAATTCAAAGCATCCCACTGGCTGCCTGGCAGCTACATCAAATGGCTGGAATAAGAACCACCGTTATACTTTCATTGTTGTTCTGTTTTGCTTAAGAGCTTAAAGCCACTCCAGGGATAAAAGACAGTTCAGTAGAAGTCAGGGGGCGAAGTGAAGGAAGATGAAGCAAATGATGTTGATGAAACAAGCTGATTAAGAGCGCTACATTCTGCACATTTTGGCACAATGTCCAGTATAATCAAATCTTTTCAAAGGCTTTAATGCTCTGATATGGGATGTGACTGCGAGCAGGCAAGAGTGGGATATATTATACCCTTTTTCCACCAAAATTAGCACGTATATGCAGGTTTTTTCAAAGTGGGAAAGCCCGCTAAACATCGGCGATAAGACCCCGACGTGCATCATAGCATCGTGCTGGAAAAGGGGCAAAAATGAGCGTGTCCTCACGGGTGTTTCCATCGCTGCTGATCAGAGCTGGAGCTGATAAATACCTGTGACTACTGCAGAGTCATTTGTCCCAAAAATTAATGCCGATTGTAACCTTTCCCACTAAAGATGAAAGTCAGATGTCAGTGGGTAGCCAGTGGGAATGTGGCTTTATGTAGGACTTATTACAGTGTCTCATTGCACCTATCTGATCAACGCAGATTGCTCTGGCAAACCTTTACCTTCCCTCGCAGGCAGCAGACGACCAAAACATTATGACAAGTTGTGTATATTTAACAAAAGAAATTAAAAAAATGACTACAAACAATCTTCTAGCTGGAAAGAGACAGGCTGTTACACTTTAATTCAAAACTCATCTATCTCGCTAAACTGTTTTCTGCTCGAGATTGCAAATTCAGTGGTCTTCTATCTCTCTCTTTTTTTTGGAGGGGGGGGGGGGGGGGGGGGGAGAAAAAGTCAGCAGTCGGAACGTCACCAGTCTTCGCCTGTCAAGGCTGTCACAGCTGGACTCCGCTTGTGAGTTGATTAAAATAGGAGAGTCCATAGCTAATTAAAAAGCTCTTCCCTTTTAATGCGAGAGTGTTAAATAAAGGAGCGGGAGAGGGGATATAAACAGCCTCCTGACAGATCGTTCATTTGCAGAAACTCCAGGCTCCCTGTTGGCTTGAGTGTGTGAGGAGAGTGTTGATTTGGAGTGGAGATGCACGGTCAAAGGTCACCTTTATGGAGACACAGTGCCATCCTTTAATTGAGTGGCCGTCCTGGGGTATCTCCAGTGCGTAAAAAAGTTTTATTTTGTGATTTCATTTAAGGCTTTGACATTATAATATTCTTTTTATGTTATTGGTTCCTTCTACCCACGGTGAAGATGGGGATAAAGAGGTGAAAAAAAAAAAAACAGCCTTTCCTGTCTGCATTTCCTCTCCGGACTCAAAGGGCAGGTAAAGTCTTCAGCCCGAATTTTGTGTTTATTTTACGAGCGACCCCCGCTGCTGCTGCTGCTGGTTAGAGCTACCCCTGGAGGTGGAGATGATGGAGGTGTGTGTGTGGGGAGGGGTGGGCAAGCGAGTGTTTTCCAGTTTAGAGTTACAGTATTCTTGGACTGTTGTTTCTTATTTTTCTACTGTAATTCCTCCCTCCTGCACCGTCGAGAGTTATCGTAAAGTGACACCCTTACAGGCAGACCCCCTCGAAAAAATGAGAAGAATCAAAAACTGCGCTTCACTTTTTATGATCTTCAACCACATTTGATTATGCGACGTTCTGAGTGACATTACTGTACATACGCAGGAATGCATGCTCAAACACAAATAGAAATGTACCGTGTACTGTAGCTTGTTTGAATTTCCAAGCGCCTCTTTCCCTACATGCAGCGAATATGATATATGGTTTATTTGGTCGTGAACTTTGTCATTTTCAACACCTAAGTGCCACAAGTCACCCAAGAGGCTGAGGGGTAACCGGTGGAATCCGAGCATTGAGATCATTATTCAGCGCAGGTCAGTTTTTCCATCGCTCACATACAGCAGAGGTTGACCTTCATTTCTACAATGACTAAGATTATTTTTTTTTAACCGTTATACTCATTTTTTTCTCAAATAGACATAAAGAGTCTTACATGCGTTTAAAGACATGTTTATGTATGTTTTTCAGCTCATTGCGTCCTCCAGGCGTGATGGCCTGCAGAAGACATGGAACGTTGCACACGCTTGCTGTGTAGTGTCGTGTGGATGGATTCCTACCAGTGGTCCAAAAAAATAAACAGTACACTATAGGAAAAATAGGTGAAACAAAACACGAGTGTTACTCAGTGATGACGGTAACAGTGGAGAAATATTTTGAAGTCGTAAATCTTAAATCCAGTCATTATGGCTACAAAGGTAGGCAAGAAAGGAAATATTGTTGTGAACGTAAGAAAAAGCGGACAACTTGACTTCAGCCTGCAGTTGCATAAATACAAAACAGCGGCCCTTAAGAGCTTTTGTGTGGCCGTAGAATTTTATGTTCCTAATTCTTTCGCATATATTGCCAACATAAATACGGCACTTCACCGTGGGATGCTCCACGGAGGGCCGTTAAGGCCGCAGGCTCGCCAGCAACAGGTTCGGATACACAACTTTTACTGCGGGACCTATGAATTTTTCCCATCAATGACTTCTCGGCATGTTTGGGTGTGAGCAGAGGCCACATACTGTGAATCCTTTAAAAAAAAAAAAGGTTTCCGATGCTGATGTGAGATGATTTAGAGCTTTAACACGCAGGGAGAATTCATACTCTTCCTGTGTATCTTGATTTCTGTATTTAAAATTTTAACAATGTAATTCACACCATTAGAACAGATGTGCCCGAGTCCTGGCACGTTGGAGTGAGAGATATTTTATCGATTCAGCCTGATGGAGAACATTTCTCCACTTCATTCTCACCAATATCCTGTGTACACGCTACACACGATCAACAAGAGTTTTTCTCTTTGACTGTAAGGTTTTCCATAAATCAGGGATATAAAACTAGTGCAGTATGATGACAAATCAAGCGTTTTTTTAAAACCCTGTAAGAATAAGGTGGCAAAGGTTGGAAAATGTACACCCTGCCTCCTCAAAATACCGTTCCCATATAACTAAACTGCATTCTGGATTACGTTTTGAAGTGAATGTATTTGAGCGGCATACACAGTTTGTGCACGCACCTTTAGAGTGGCTGCTTTATGAAATGAATATGATGTGAGGGATTGTGTTTTGTGCAGAAGCCACTTTCTCTGTGTTTCCTGTGTTACTTAAATATGAAAAAGAACAAAAACAGAATCACACAATAGTTTTGCCATCAATTTTCAACAAAGGTGGCAGCCAATAAGACAAAGGTGAGACACCTTTGAGTAAAACAGGCAGGGAAAACCCTGGGATACGTAAAGAAATCTCTGTTCAATACAACGACTGTCGGACAGTGACATGTTACAGTATAAACAAGAAAAAGTGTATCATGAAAGTAGCAAAAAAAAAGCAACACTTGCAAAAAGAGATGAGCATTCCCCTCTATCCAAAGTATTTAAGATCTTTGAGAAAACCGAATATACGAGAATCTCGGAGGCTATGATGCACAACAGGAAAAAAAGAAGTCGACTATATCATCATAACCCTTTGGCAACAACACTGTGGTGGGTGATTCAGAAACATGTGCTGCCATTTTATCATGCCGAGGGCCAAGTTTTGGAGCCTTAAACACCCCGCCAAGGCTTGATAAATCTGGCTTGAAAAATCTCATTTGCAGAGAGTTAGGCATCTGCAACAATATTTATCTTCTTCCCTGTCCAAGGGTAATGGGTTAGGCAGGATGGATGAGGGCACAGTCCTCTTGCCTTCAGGTGCAGCGATCTCACAGAGGACCCGTAGACAGGCTGCTTATGACGAAGCAAAAGGAAACACATCAACTCCCTCAGTAAACATATCACCACGGTTGAACAATTGGCTATTAGCATAATTAGCCAGCCTGATCTTAGACTTTTTATGTATGAGAGTGGGTTTGTGTTTGGAGGGGGGTGGCTGTTTTGCTGTTGTTCCACAGCAATTAAACCCATCTAATTTCAAGAAGAACAAACATTCTTTGGTGGCTGGGGGAAAGCTTCAGGGCGCAGAAACTTCAGGAAAAAATAAAGTCCTTGGTGGCACCAAGACTTGTCTGATGATGTTTGCTAATTATGCAGCCAGGCACTTCCTGGGAAAACACAAAAAAAAGTAATAGGCAAGGGTCTGCGCCTGAAGCTTATCAAGAAACAAGCAGGCAACTCTATCTGGATATATGGCCCTTTTGTATCTACAGAAAAGATGGAAAAAGAAAACAGAAAATCTAAAGGTCAATTTCCAGTGAAGGACTCTGTCTCAGATGTAATTAACCTTTTGATTTAGGACACTCTGTCTCGTAAATAAGCTGGCAATTAGTTTATTTGGCTATCATGTGATAGTAATGACTCTCATTAGCATGATGTGACCTCCTCTAATCTGTTTCCTCCCAGACTCTTTACTGGATTTCTTGTTGCACCGGCCTCTGATGGCTGCTGATGTTTTCCCACTGATAGAACGCACAAGTCTCAATGTGAAAGGAAGCGTTGCTGTGAAGTGAGCACTTCTGTCATCTTTTTATTTTGTGCCACATTCAATCTCATTTTCTTTCCATCACATTCTGGGACTCTCTCTTATCTGCAGAAGGAGGGAGGTCAGAATTTGGCATTTGGCATGTTCTTTTATAGTAAATACTTGACAGCCAACACATGCATAAGCGATCAAATGCTTCACAATTGCTTTCCAAAATCAGCTCGGAGATACCAGTCATTTCTTTTGTCCCCACAAAGCGTGTAAGTTCAGATATGAGCTGCTAAAAGCAACTTTGGCTCTGTAACTTCTTTTTTTTTTCTTTCTTTCTGAGAAAGTAAATTGGGAAACAAAGTTGGACCGATAACAATCAAGAACAACAGCGCAAAATGTCTTTTCACACTATCAGATCTGAGTAAGAGTTAACGAGGCAGAGCATACAGGAAAATGTGGAGAACATGGACTCTGAGACTGTAAGCCAGGACACCACGGGGTGGTAAGATGTGTGAAATGGTCTTCCCTGTGCAGCCTCGCTCAGCGAGGGCCACAGATGTAAAAATATGGCCTGTTTTTACAGCACACTGACTTTATTGGGAATTTTTTTTATGTAAATGGCGGCAGCGATTGCCTTACTTGGACCTTGCTCAGTTTTCTCAAGGAAACAAAAGCTTTTATGCTGCTGCGCACTTTGATTTTCTGCAAACCTACAACCCTGCATGATTTGGTGTCTGTGATGCTAAAAAATGTAAACCTACCTATCAAACCTCCAGTGATGAATATGACTATATTTAAATTAACGAACAGACGATAGTGACTCTGTGTATACATCTGAAAGCACTGCGCAAATCATAAATGTGATATAAAAGTCACACACTGAAAACAAGAACTCTTGGCTGTGTGTGCAATATATCACCGAATGCTTTAGGGTGACAAGCTGCAATTAACCGTGCAGTGAGAAGACATTTATAAGCATTTCATATCTCATTAAATACATTTATTTATCTTACAAGAAAGGGTGTTCTTGTTTTCAAAGTTTATTTTCTTTGACACTTGACTGATTGACAATTCAAATGTCGCACTTGCTTTTTGGTGTCACGTTACATGTTGTGGACGATTAGTCGGTGGAGAAAAAACAACAAAAAGAGGTCAGTCCTCCAAACATGAACAGACACATACTGTTCATTCTTATTTATTCACATTTCTTCTTTATTCCCCTGAGAAAGTGAAAGATCTGTATAAAATGCTTCTTTGGGGAATCAAAAATTCACAGAATTCCTCTGAGACAGCCGCTGGACCAATGAAACAAATTCCCTAGACACTATTTTCTATGAGGACTCTCTGTTATAGCCCTTTCTCCACTCCACTCTCTCCATATCACTGTGAGATCCGCTGTTATCTCTGAAATCGTCGTTTATATGGAATAAAAAAAAAGCAGCTGTGGCTGGACGAGGAGCAGAAGGCAGTGGCATAAAGCCATTGCTCCAGTAAATGTCAGCGCTGCTAAAGGGCCAGGATTACGGCCCTAAACCCCTCTCTTCCCCAGTAACACTGAAATAACAATGATCATAAAACCTGAAGAGGTTACCGATCTCTGCCGAAAGACTTGGATGATCAAATCATAACCTCAATGACAAATCCCAAAAGACAGATTGATGGACAAATAATTTATTCGATTGAGGAGGCGGACATTTCTCACACAGCCTCTTGATAGTAAAAAAGCTAATAAATACCTGCAATATACTCTATGAATTGTACTCCACTTGATTGTTTTTTTTTTTATTCAGAGAAGTAGAAGGAAATAGAGTGCCCCAGGGATGACATAACCCAGACAAAAAGCCAGTGGGATTTTTCTGTTGGATTTTAATTATTGCAGAAAATAAGCTCTGTGGCAAACAAAAGTTTATGATACTCACAAGTTTTGTTCAGCAAGATAATCTTCACTAATGAACACCACTTTTATTATTTTAGAAGCGTAAATGCAGTTCCCAGAAGTAAAAAAGCTAACGCTATAAACAAACTACACCACGTCCGCATGACTAAACTAACAACGGCATTTAACGTCCCCGACTACCGCTGTAGTCTGAGTTAGTCACTTGTTAGCAATCGCCTTTTTTAAGACACGTAACAGCTTAGAAATTTACAAGAGGGGTATTTATTGACATATTTTATGTCATAGAACAAAACGTGAAAATCTCTTACAGTGCGATCACACCGAACACAAACCTTCATCATGACATTTCAGCATACTTTTGATCCCTTTATTGCAATTATATCTCTGCAAAATCTGTTTATTTTGGGTTCATACTGTAGTAGCAGCAGATCGATCCAAACTCATTCAGAAAAAAAAGCTTTTTAAAAGTTGTTTGCAGATGTGACAAAGCTTACTTTGATCACGCTGTGGTCATTTCGGCGTACTTTTGATCAGTTTATTGTAATTACAAATCATAATCTGTACCTCAAGTAGCACTGGAACCGGCAGTCATGCCAACGAAACTTTACTTCCTGAATTAAGTAGTGAAATTCATCGAGCTGTGTGTTCCTCCAGACACGACGGCGTTTGGTTTTCAGACGTATCTGGGACTTCCACAACAGGTACAAAGCAGAAATAGTTATTTCTAGCATGGTGGATGTATAAAATTCCCTGCTGGAGGACAGTCGACGTCACAGCATGCCACTTTAATGCTGCAGCAGTGACTTTCTGCGCATACACGCAAAGCATTCTGCTATAGACCTCACCGAGTTAATCCCCCGCACTTGGCTGGTCCGTTCTTTACGCTTGTTAATATCCTCGTTACACTAGTGTGTGACAACGTAAGTGGTGCTAAGATATCTATGTTGTTAATATTGCAGTGTTTTAAACTTATAATAATTAGCAGGCTACTAGCTTAATCCATGAGGAGTTTAACCGCGTTCTGTGTGAACGCACTGTTAAGTTTTTCTCTTAACTGAGGGAACCAGAAGTGCTAAAATGCTAACTCATTTCTGGGTTTTAGGACTCATTCCTCTGGCACTCTCTCTATATATTTTTTTTTATCCCCGAAACACCCTCTGGCTGACAAAGAGGCCCAATCATTTCAAACACAGATGCTATAAGGAGATGATTTTACACAAGAATGACAAAATGCACTGTATGAATGCAGAAGATGCACAAACAAAGTCTGTCTCCAAGAAACTATGAAACGCTCAGCAACAAAGATCAGAATGTTCCACCTTATACCATGAGGCTCTGTAATAAAAGAACTAGAGCTGATTGGAAACAGTTGATCCAAAGAAAAAAAAGGTGTCTCTTTGTGTTACTGCCGGGGCGTGTTTGCATTGGCTCCAGCACGGTGTCCACACCATCACCCTCCAACATCAAAGACGTCTCGCACCAGCTGAGATGTTTATGCACACGTCCAAGTCTCAAAACCAACCAGCCAAAAAGAACAATAGTGTTTTCTCACCATCTCACTGTCCCATGCTCGCTGCACGGCTCAAATGGTCAATATCCCAGAGTTCATAACCAGAGCAGCCGTTAAAACATCCCTGCTCTGGAGAAAGCTGTTTACTGTGTTGCAGAAAAGCTTCTCTTATAATCGCTCTGAGCGAAGAGAAAAGAAAACTTCCTCATGTTTGAGTCCAACTACGTTTCCAGATGTGCCGGGGGTCAGGGGTTAAAGATAAAAGTACCAGGATGTGGCGTACCCCAACTAGGAACCGGTTTGCAGTGTACGCATTCCTCACTGGAGGGGGGCGATGAGCAGAGTGCCTTGTGTTTCTTCTTTCCACCGCTCCCAGTGAGCGGCCTCATTTCGCAGTGGTGAATTATGACACCGCAACTTTCGTGCTTGCTACTTTGGCAATGTTTACCAATGGCACCGAGGCAAAATGTCAGCCATGTTAAACATAGCGGGTGAAAAACAAGTGGGGAAGTTGTTTTCGGTCTTAGCTGGAGTAGAGGTCTCAGACTTGCCCGTGACCTTCTCCGCAGGGAGTCGCTAGAAGTGTTCAAATATCTTTCAGAGCAGAGCAAATGAAATCATTTAGCACCACATCCTTGATTAGAAAAAAAAAGGAAGTTAAAGTGCCATATAGCAGGCCAAGCAGAGAGCAGGGTTTGACTGATAGCTCTGACTAAGGACCGGCCTTTCCACCCCCTGCCTGGTGCTGAGCGCCAATAGAGACATCACAAGTTACGCATAAGAGTCTATTACGTCGATTCAAGAATGTCTCCCAGAAATTGGGCTAATTTCACAAAAAAGCGCTAATACGATTATTTCAAGTGTGTCAGAGGCTTAATAAGTGTGGAAATTGGCCTGTCATATAAGACCTGAGAGTGGTGGTAAATTGCGTGATTACAGTCGCAAAGCCTTGGCCTCCGTTATTGTTTCTTTACATATCGTAATCTGCTAAATGAAAATGGACTGGACAACTTCATTAGAATTCTAAAAAAAAAAAAAAAAAAAAAAGTGGGTAACATTAATATGACAGAGACAACTTTATTGTGGTATTATGGTAATAATGAGCTTTGGAGGATGTGCAAAGATTACAGGTCCCTTGAGATGGCTTCTTTTATTATTAGGCTCCGAGTGTTGGCTCCGAAAAATTGTTTTATTACCCCCAGCCTCTGGCAGAGCGGCCCTGCCGAAGCATGACCACAGTGGCCCCAGCTATTGAAAGATAAACAACTAAATGTTTTATAAAGATGATGTGAAGATACAAAGAGCAGTTGCTTGTACAAGTGTAGACATGTCCTGTAAGGCTGGATATATTTATGAAATAGTTTGGAGGTGAGGTGTACACAGCTATAGGTCGAGTCTGCTGTGGGTGTCGTGCATGCTGAAGAGAGCCCGCAGGGCCACTAGATGGAGTTAGATCCTACAGAAGAGCTTTGGGACCTCGGCAGAAACAAGACAATAACAGCAGAAGTGAAGCAGAGGACACGTAGCCCCTTCATGTGCTCAGACCTTGGGAAGCGAGAATGCATAGTTTCCTGCACAGAGACCACAGCACAATCTTCCAGTGGCCTGCTCTTATTTAGCATCCGAGGAGCACACATGGTTCATAAATAGACTATACACATACATACCATGGGAGCAGCTACCTTTTATTAAAATGAAAATGATAATCACCTCGAGTGCATCCCCCAGCTTTCAACCTCTCTCATACAGTGAGCTAATTACCTATGTTAGTGTTTGGATTATCCATACAGCTATATAGGCTCTGTGTGACTAGTGAATAATATGTAGAATAATTTTGTTTTCTTACTGTAATGTTAGAAAATGAACAGCGACCACCTGCGTTTTTACACCAGCATATGCAGCAGTCCCTTTTTAAGTGTCAAACTGCAGAAAAACACACTAACATCTTAACTCTCCTTCCAGATCTAAAGGATACACAAGTTTGTGAGTTTTAACAAATGGTGTAAAATCCATCTCAAAGCTTTTATTTTTTATTTTTCAGGGAGGAGGGACAGAGAGCAAAGGATGGAAAAAAGGAATCAAGTGATGAAATGGGCTGGCAGCATGCATGCCTTACTGTGGGATATGATAATGCTGATACAGAAGCATGTCCCAGTCTCTAATGGAGAGAAAATTATATAGTTAGATACATCGATAAAGTGACATGCTATTCTTTCTTTTTTTTTTAATCCTCTCTCTCTGCTTTGAATCTAAGAGTAGTGTTTAGTGTTAATGGTGGATAAAAGCAGAAAAAATTATTGTAATTGGAGGGCATTACCAGTCCAGTTTTCACACACACACACACACACACACACACACACACACACACACAGAGTACAGTACAATCTGTTCCAAATGAATAATAAAATAAATCTTTTTTTTTTTTTTTCAAATCAGCATAGGTTGTATTGGTTTAGGTACAAAGAAAACATCTTATAGCACCTCTACATTTATTTGAATATTGTGTGCATTATGTCTGGAGCTCCATATGTCAGTGTTGTGCAACAGACAGCGCCTCAGTGTCTTGACACGATGAAATGTAGGATTGAAGGAAAACAAATGTAAGTGCTAGTCCCACAGGAGTAAATGTGAGCTCTGTCAACAGATGTTTAATGCTGTGAAAAGAAAAAAAAAAAAAAATCCCCATTTCTCTTGGTCTCTCACGTGAATTGCACCATTTAGCATGTAGCAGTTGTGACAGGTAATTGACTTCAGGATCCAATGAGGAGTATTTGTGTCGTGGTAAATAATGCATTGTTTCAGAGCCTTTATGAATATTCATAGTTTATGTTGATTGAGAGACATTAAATAAATGCTTTTATATATGTTTAAGTTTGTTTTTCTACCGGTTACGAGATAAATCCTATTTAAAAAACAGAAGGGGGGGGGGGTGTTAGACGTGTTTTCTAAACAAAATTTCAACATCCCTTTTCTGTTCAGCTGGCGTTTGTGTTCACTAGAAAGTCGACTTCAGCAGCTGATACGTTTAAAATACTGCAATGAATTAACCATTGTTGTTGGATGATCTCATTTACGCCCTGCTTTGAGCTCAAACTTCTAATTCTCTTTATATACTGAAATATTAAAAGCCTAATATGTCATCTGTCACGGCTGTCATTTATCATCTTAGCTGCAGCGTGTCCTGTGGGCCTGTAAAGACTTCCTTCAAATTACTTTTTATTAAATTGCCGGCATTTGTTCCTGTTTATATGCCTGTCCTCACATTTCATTTTGAACTTGGCTCCATTAGCAGCTGCCCATCTGCATCTCGAGGTTTGCCCTTCCACGCCTTCATTTACCAAAATGACCCAACATCCCCGTTTCTGTCTGGCTCATAGACAGCTGAGCTGATTAAGAAGTTGCCTTTTGAACACTAATGTATTCCACTCCACCATTTTGTTATATGCCCATTGTTTCATTTAAAGTTTACCCTGCTTCTCCGTAGATGGAAGTCACGCTAATTCTGATTTCCTTTTTGGAAAAAGCTACTTAGTTTTACAATGTATGATGGATCTGATTAGTCATTCAGGCTGGCCTCTGCTTTTATGCTTACATTAAATAACACAAAGAGCCCCCCTACAGGTTAAAGTTTAAATGTGGATTAGCAGATAAAGCAACTCCTGATTGGGTTACTGTGGGGCTTAGAGGGGAAAAAATGGATTTTCCCTACACATTATTTCACAAACATCTTCACTCTGCCGTCATTCTCTCCCCTTTTTTCTTTTCTTCTCCGGCTTCATCCTCTCACACTCACTCCCAGCATGGATATCTATTTTGGCGCAAAATCTTTGAACAATTATGCAAATGCATGTAAGGCAATGCACAATACAGTATGGAAATGGCTCGGAGAGAAAATGGACTCATTAAGGACAGATGGCATGAGTGCTAAGAGCCATTTGTTATGGATGCAGGAAGACATTTCAGACAATGTCAGAACCTGAGAGACATCAGATACGTTTTTCACACCAAGCACTATTTGTTGTGGTGTTGTAGTTCTTGATTATTCCAGCATGTTGATGATTACAAACGAGCTACTTCTCTTAATGTGACTGTGGCATATAGATATGCATTCGTTGGAATATACATTTTCTTTTTTTTTATTGAAGTGACGACAGACTGCATCACCCCGCCACATTTCGTTTTACTGTTGTGTCAAACGATGTCATTGATCACTGCAAGGCCTTTTTAATAAAATGACGCATGTTTGATCAAAGCAGCTGTATGTTAAATATGGAAGCATGCATTGTGATAAGATCACAAATGGATGTAGAAGCAGTTGGGATGTAAGCTCGTGAGATTGCACCATATGCATGACTTCTGCACCGATATTACATGCATGTCATTGTCACTTCATACGACATGAATTGAGCTGCGTATAAAAGGAGAGCCTAAATGCTTGTGAGAGATTACAGTTTCCATATAAACGTTCTTTGAAATGGCAACACATGCGAGACACACATAGTGAACAGTGGGGTTTTTCCACAATTAGGAAAATTAAGTCTTTTTTTATTGTCTGCTAAGGATAAGATGGTGCATTATCACCGAGGCCAGTGTTAACCCCGGGTGGGAGAAAATTATTTGCAGCAAAGATTAAGCGTTACAATCTATTGCAGATGTCAGTAGAAACACAACAGCATGAGGACCTGCAACTGTAAGAAGGGGGAGTTGTAGGTGGAGATATGTGGGCTTTGACACTGTTTATTTTGTCTTTGGCCCTCTGTGGGTTTCCCCAGTACCACTGTCTGTCTGGGCCTTTGATGTCACTGAGGTTATTGTTGACTATTCTCTGCTGTCTGCCTCAATATTCATCTGAGCTTCACATGGGACGCAGAAGAGAGAGGCAAAGACTGCCATTTATTTCTACACTAATTTTCCTTTGTGATGGATGGCTTTCTTATTGTGTCATTTGCGCCTTTTGAAAAATGCTCCTCGGAGCAGAAGAAATTACCAGCTTCCAAATCATACAATCAAGCACAGTTCTCTCTTGTGTGTATAAGACACAGGAGACGACCCAAAATGGTCTCAATTACAGAACAACTGTGACTGTTGGATTTCACAATACTTTGAATAAAATTAATCTGCAAAAAATAAAACCATGATTTCAGAGCAGCTGTAGGTCAATATATTGTGAAAAAAAGATTTAAATAGGAATTTTAATACACAAATGATGGATTTACTTTCTGTTGGGTGATTCTTTCCTTTTTTCACATCTACATTAACACGTCTATCAATAACACAAAAAGATTTATGTGGCTTTCGTATAACTGCTCAGTCACAAAGTAATCCAAGAAATCGTCTTTCAAAAAATCTGTCACAATTACGTGTAAGTACAGCATATATGATACAATAATAAATGTGCATGATATAAATAGCACAGTGTGTAATAGAGCTGCAATGATTAGCCGACTAATCGAGTAGTCTAGTTGATCGACAGTAAAATAATTGAAATAATTTTTCATGCAAAAATGGCAGAAAATGTTGTTTTCAGCCTCTGAAATATGGAGACTTTGGGTTTTAGATTGACAAAAAAAGACATTTAAAGACATCACCTTGGACTTTGAGGAACTAGGATGGACATTTTTCATTATTTCTGACATTTTATAGACCAAACGATTAATCAAGAAAATATTTGGCAGATTATTAATCAATAATGGCAATAATCATTGGTTGCACACAAGATAAAGAGTAACTTTTCAGTGAAATTTAACATTTATGATCTAAACTTTTTCTCTACTCTAAACCAAATTTATAATGGGAAATCATATGTTTTCACATAATTCACTCGCATAACCAAGCTGCAAATCCAAATATATTAGCATCAAAGTCTGCCATGGAAAACCAAATCTTAACAAAAAGTCACAGAACAAATAAATGAAGGGTATCAAAGGCTTTCATATTCAGGACTTTCTCTTTGTTGTATTGAGGTTGTCTTTTGTCCGTCCCGCGACTATTGTGACGCGACACAGAGACTTCTAAAGGCCAAAGTTTCTTATTAAATTATTTCTGGATGAGATGAACGGAGGCTGAATAGAATCATTAAGTTACTTCAGCAGTTATAGGAATGCATGCGCCGCGCTGCCGTCTGCTGCGAGATGAAAAGCTGTGTGCATTTTCATGCTCCTTCAAAACCTTTAACTTGCCATGAAAAGATATGACATCAATCCTGGCAAAAACACAAGGGAGAAATGAATGATACCATTGTGGTCTCTAAACATCAATCATGCTCAATACTTTGGAAAAACAATGCATTTTTGTTTGCATTTCAGAGGTGACAAACAACACTAGTGACTGGCTGAACATTGTCAATTCCCATTACTCAAAACCTGAAGCAAATCAGAATTAAACTGTGGCCCTGTTGCTAGGCAGCTGAGTTCTCTTGACATGGTGGTTAGTTTTTCTTTCATTGCTTGACAAGAGCGAAGTGAAAGGAGTTTAGAAAAACTTGCTTAAGGCGCTCAGAGGAAGGGGATAATTGGAGTCTGTGGATTGTGTAGTGGCCCTTGTGTGGAAACTTCCAGAGCTGGAGACAGAGAGAGTCGGACGCAACAAAATTTAAACTCTTGTATACAAACTTGACCCCGGGACTACTGCGGGGTTTTCCACACTTCGTCTGCAGAGTGTTTGCCCCAGTGTGGCCCAGGGCCCAGTGTCAACACCGCTGTGTATAGAGAAACAGGTGAGGGAGCAGTGACAACAATGAGTGCTTCAGTTTTATTTTCAAGTGCAGAGAAAGTGTTAAAATAGAAACTTTAGGGGGGGGGGGGGTACGTTTGTGTGCTGTGAGAAAACATACATATCATATAGGGCTAGTTATTGAACTTATACAATAGTATCGAAAAGTGCCTTGTCATTCAGTACCAAATGTCAATACCTAAAGGAGTAAATCCAACCTGATCTCATAGAAATCTGGGAAATGACCACGACCTCTTAACACCAAATTACGTGGTGGGGTCTAGGGCTGCCACCTCTTAAGTCAATTAGTCGATTAATCGGTTGTTTAGGTCTTAGTCGACTAAGATTTCTTTAGTCATTTTTTATGCTTTTTTCATGCTGAATGACTCATTTCCAGGAAACTTATGAGCACATCTCTGGTAAACGTAAGATTTAAAGTGGTGCTTTTGCACGATTCTTTGTGGAGAAACTGATCTGTCAATTAAATCAACTAATCGATTAGTCGACAAAATCATATCATCAGTTAGTCGACTAAGAATTTATTATATTGTGTTTTTTACGTGCCACGTAAGTACTACATTTCCATAAGCTTTGCCGAAAATATGTGTCTACGTTTAGGAAAAAAACGTTGACATTTCCGTGACTTTTGGTAGGTTTATAAAAAACACCGACATTTCTGTTTCGTTAGGTTTAGGCACAGAAAACATGTCGTATAGGTTTAGAAAAAAAAAAATCATCGTTTGGATTAAATACCTTACGTAACTTCCAGTATGTCGGGACACTTACGGCATGTGAAAATTAACAGGAAATCACAGAAAATATTGTTTAAACCGGGACACAAACTCTGGTCTCCGGCATGAAACTCCTGTGTTTTAGGACCCAACCACCACATTAACCTACTGCCTTATTTTATACGTCATCATCCGGTGGAACCTGGGACTTTGTGTGTTCGCCATGGAAAAGCATCTTAATAGATTTTCCATTGACATTGTATGTTACACATCATAGATTGTATTGTAATCTTTTTGTTGAACTGGATTTTTATAAAATTGGTATCGGAAAAAGTGTCGTTCAGGAAACGCTTTTTAACAATACCCAGCCCTAATCATAGCTCAGATTTTACACTCTCTCTTTCAGACAAAACACAATCAAGTGAGGTCATCCTGATACTGTAGCCACGGTCAATTTTATTAGTCTGTCTCTTGAAATATAGAAGAAGCTAGTTAAGTAAACAATGAAAGGGGGTCTATGCCTTTAATGACCCAGCCTGTGAAAGTGCACACCCAGTTTAAGAGGGAACCAATTAATGCTGGATTAACATTCATGGTTATTTACAGTTGCTTTTGTGCTTGTTTCTGCACTCCGACTTCCACACAGAGGAGAGAGAGAGAGAGAGAGAGAGAGAGAGATAGAGGGGGGGGG
>JAOVVB010004121.1:6071-17177 GCA_028570985.1 Heterobranchus longifilis | reverse complement strand
AATTTAAGTGTACGCTATATTTAGAATATTTTCATGGCTTTACCTTGCTGTCAAACAGCCCTTTCCAACGGGAAGCTGTTTTATCGCTCTCTTCAAAAGCCACCAGACTTCTTTGACAAAAACAGTAATTTTACCTCGCAGAACACAGGAGTTGCTGGTCTACCGCTGCCTCCATCGGTTAGTTAGTTTGTATTATTGTGTGACTTTGGTGAATCCGAACTAACCCTTTAAAACACCAAAGTAACACAATAACGCAAACAAACTAAGCGATCGAGGCAGCGGTAGACCAGCAACTTCTGTGTTCTGCGAGGTCAAATTATTGTTTTTGTCAAAGGAGACTGGTGGTTTTGAAGAGAGCATAGATTTCAGTCTTCAGTTCAGTTTTAGGTGGCTATAACACATTTTGCTGTGCGGCCCCGCAGTACATTGCCTATCTTCCGTCTGTTTCTCCAAATTACGGGTCGTGCCGACTGCCATTTACTGTCGGTAATACACTGACTATGAATGAATGAAACCTTTATTGTCCCGAGGGGAATTTGCTTTGCACAGTCAGAGCAACACAAAAGACATCGACAACTGTACATAATACATACAACATAAAACGTGAGCATCATAAAAAACATCTTAAACATGTTAAAAAAGGATCATCTTAAACGGATAAGTACCTCATACAACCTCACTTTAAAAAATCCGAACTATCCCTTTAATGCAAGTTGTTGGAACATGTTTACTGCTGAGGGTAACAACTACATGGCAACAGTTCAAAAACATTTTATATATCGTTGAACCAGGCAAGTTGACTTGTTCCTATTTACAACTTTGGCCTGAAGGAGGAAGTGCAGTGAGAGGGAAGACTTTAAATAGATATATATATATAAATATATATATATATATATATATATATATATATATTGTAACCCAAACCACTAACAAACAGCGTAGTCCCACTGCATTGTTTAACCATAATGACTTTTTTAAGATCAGGTTACATGGGCGACATTTCGAGGCAGGGCACACAGGCATAAATTATGGCCAACTGTACTGTATAGCCTTATTTAGTCTCTTTCCCACTACAGGCATTTTATTGCCCAGCATAGTTGTCTCTAAAGGTCGCACATGTGTTGGACATTTCACAACCGTAAATAGTATAAAAGAGAAGTCAGAGATTTGTCAAATCCTGTATCCTATATTCTTATTCTGATTACATGGACAAAGTCAGGTCAACAGTTTCAGAAAACCACCGGCCTCTCACAGCCAGTATTTCAGATTCTTATTTTCTTCTTAATCATGCATTTATATTAGCCTCACTTGACAGAAAAGTACAGAAGAAATGTGACTGACTAGAATAACAGAGATACAACTGGTCCTAAATCAGAGCTTTGCATTCCTGCCAATTATGTCAAACCATTATAGAAACCACCTGACTTTATCCATATGACATTTGATTTAATGTGGAAATTCATGTTCATATCCACAGTGAGTGTTACTGGCTGTCTGTCTGTGTCACATGGCATGTCTGGCTGTGGTTTGCTGATGCTGTTGTTGCATGCTGTTGACATTGAGCTGTGCTGATTGCTGTAAAACTAAGCTTGTCAGAGTAGGAAGGTGAATTCATATGGAAATGAAGGAGAATTAAATTTGAATAGCAAAGCTGGCACCACATAATGCTGCACACATGAAATTAAAGTTAGTTCTACACCGTGAGCTCGTGTCTGAAATGTTTCCATTCATGTTTATATAAATTTATTGGAAGAATTGTTTCAAAAGTTGATCATCGACAGAATCAGTTGTACATTTCCTGCCATTAAAATGAAGATTTAAACAAACTCTGCGCACTATAAAGCACTCTGACAAGCTTGGTAAATGCAAAGGCTGACAAAGAAGTGTATGCATCTGAAAGTCTTCTCTGTTTGTGTGTCTGTATCTGTGTGTGTGTGTGTTCATGTCTATGTATATTGTGTGTGTAGCACGGGACTATGAGATTCAGCGAGATCGTATTGAGTTGGGACGCTGCATAGGTGAGGGTCAGTTTGGAGACGTCCACCAAGGAGTCTACATCAGCCCGGTATGCACACACACACACACACACACACGCACACGCACACACGCACAGACACACAAACAGTCTTTAATATCTGTAGTAGCTTTATATCTGAATAATCTATTTAGAATACCCCATTATTCACTCACACAACAAACAGTAGTGTAGATACAAAAATGGTTCATCTTCTTAAAAAAAAAATCTGCCTCTGACCTTATTATGCATGTAATTAATGCAGTCTCATACTCGCCTCTTTTATCTTTGTTCTCTCTCACGCTCTCCCTGCAAACTCACTTTGAAGCTCGAATAAAAAGAATAAACTGAACTTGAACTCACATCACAATAACGGCACTCATACAGTATAGTTGTAACAGAAGAAACTGATAGGATAACCATGATATACTTACAACTCTCATCATTTAATTTTAGGTGATACACAAAGATCTAATATCCGCAGTGTGTTTTTAACATGCAGTGAATTTGCTGGATACAGATGCTTCTGTCGTACTGCTGATCACCATGTTTGTTTCTTGCAGGAGAACCCGGCTCTGTCTGTGGCGGTGAAGACGTGTAAGAACTCAACGTCGGACAGCGTCAGGGAAAAGTTTCTCCAAGAAGCACGTAAGTTTCTCAAACGTTACCTCAGAACTGAAGAAAACTCTGCACATCTATTTCATGAGAACGGTGCGTAGGACAGGGACAAGCAGGTGAAAAGTTTCAAAGAGACTCCTGCACAGAAAAGAAACATTTATTTGCAACATTTCAGTACTAGACCTTCATCAGGCAAATAGCATGTGACATTTACAAGGGAGTGAATAGGGAGTGACTGTAATTGCACCAATCAAATACCCCATGTGCAATGAAGCATAAATATCAATTATCAATATGTCATATTATCAGCTCCAACATAATAGAGCTAAAATGTACAAATGCCCCGAAGAATACACATTATAAGGACATAGATTTATGTAAAAAATAAATATATTTAAAACCTCAAAAGGCTAAAATGCATAATTGCAGGTTACATTTTTAGATTAACCTGAACAATAAATACATAGAAACCTCTATAATAAATTCAAAGCCTCACAAAATTCTAATGGGCAAAAAAAACTTGATCCCTGTGTGTTACAATAATAATAACAATAATCAAAATGACCTCTACCGTATCAGGACTGCAGACATTATATTAAATTAATTAGGTCCATATATACGTAGATCCTGCAGGCCCCTGGAGCTAATCAAAAATGTTACCTGCCAACAATTATTCAGTCTCAAGAGTTTGCAGAAAAGCCTTTTTATTACAGACTAACTTGCAGGCTGTTTTTAAACTGACCTCTTATTTCCCTGCAGTGACCATGCGTCAGTTTGACCACCCGCACATCGTGAAGCTGATGGGAGTCATCACAGAGAATCCAGTCTGGATCATCATGGAGCTCTGCACACTCGGAGAGGTAGGACACTGATCAGGATTTGAACAGTGGTGTACAGTATCTGCTGGTTTACAGGTGTGTGCATGTGTTAAAAAGCTTATTAAAGTCATCACAGAGACTATGAGACTGTATATACATTTGTGGAAAGAAAGAGGGAAGTTATGGGGTGAAAATTAGATTTTTAATGTCTGGGTGTGAATCCCATTATAAAAATATCATCTGCAGCGTAAACACTCTAATTGCATTTTAAATGATTTTGAGTGTCTAAAGTATATCACATAATCAATTGCTCATTTTTCTTTTCCGTTCCATTTTCCTCCTCACTTTGTATTAGTGAGGCATTCTGAGCTGTGCTGACTGTAAACTCTGTTGAACAGTGCCTTCTTGTAGCATGAAATACACAACACAATTTGGATTCATGGGGAAAACAATCCAGGGGAAAATTAATTAGGATATTTCTCTGTGAAAATGTGTAAAAATGGATCATCTTCATGGAGTTCCTCACGAAGTAATAAATTGCAATTACACTGGTTTGAAAAACGATTTGTTTAACATTTATATTGTATTTCTGTTTGCATTGGTTCGTTATATTGTTTTTCTATCTCAATTTCTCCTTCTATTTCTCTTTGTCTCATTATGTCTCTGTCTACTTCCTCTACTTTTCCTGATTTCTTTCACCATTTCTGTCTTCTTTTTTTCACCATCAAATTGTTGATCTCTCTCTCTCACATCCCTCGTTGTCTTTTGTGGTTTTTTTTCTCTCCGTCCTCCGTAGTTACGGTCATTTCTCCAGGTGAGGAAGTACAGTCTAGACTTGGCCACTCTCATCTTGTACTCCTACCAGCTCAGCACGGCACTGGCATATCTGGAGAGCAAGCGCTTTGTACACAGGTATGCATCAGGGTCTCCCAAAATCCTGACCTTGCACAGCAGCTGGATTCTTACCAAACCTCGCCCCCAAATACACCATAATATTTTAAATTTCTAAAAGTTAATATTCCACTAAAAAATGAATGGTAGTGCTAAGTGGGCAAAATTGTGGATTGCTTTACCCAGTAATGAAAGAATATTTTTTTATGGCAACACAGTCCAGCAGTGCCACCTACTGGAGAAATTGCAATTAAAAATGTTTGTTGTACTCATTAAATTACATGGAGAAAAAATATTATGGAATGGTACATCACTCATGTAAACTGTACACTGTCCCTTTTAAATAAATACATTATTATTATTATTATTATTATTATTATTATTATAAACAGAATAAATGTCAGTGTCTCGGATTTCCTCTCATTTTGTCGTTGTCCTCCTCAGGGACATCGCAGCGCGGAACGTGTTGGTGTCTACAGTCGACTGTGTGAAACTCGGGGACTTCGGTTTGTCTCGATACATGGAAGATAGCTCTTATTATAAAGGTAAATATAACACGTGTGTAATACTGTACACGCATGTGTTCCCATGAATGCACACGTCTTTGCTCTGTCACAACACACGGAGGAAATCACCATTATTATTAATTATACTGACATGAACTGAGCTGATAATTAAAGTGTGACACAGTTCTCTGATTTCTGTTTTTCAGCATCTAAAGGTAAACTGCCTATTAAATGGATGGCTCCCGAATCCATCAACTTCAGACGATTTACCACAGCCAGCGACGTCTGGATGTTTGGTAAGTTTAAGTCTGTGTTGTTTTCTTCCTTTCTTCATTTCTGTGTCAGTTTTGTCCCGATGTTTTGTGCTGCAGCAGTAGGTTTGTTGTTTTAAGTCTGATTCTGTTTTACTCTTTACTCTCTGCCTTTTGCAGCATTTAACCCTCTGAACCCCACAAACCGCCAGCTGGTTTTAAAGGCACGTTTTCTTTAAATAATCGCCAAATTACAGCATTTATCACAGCCAGAAATCGTTGGATTTTCTAATTTAAACGGTTCATTTGTGACCAATGCTTCCATCGGAAAAGATAGCCAAATTGAAGCTTAAAATAGTGATATTTCAACAAACACATCACTTTATTCTACATATCTCATTTAAACGTTGAAAATGAAACCGTTTGCATGAGCTAAATCCTGTAAAAACTGTGAAGCAGTTGACAGTCACGTGACAAAAATTGAAACTTGGACTGAACTGCAGCTGTTTACACAGAGCAGAGAGGACAAGAGAGGTTGTATGTAGAGGTTGTAAAAATGTAAATAGTTCAATATGTATAGCATGTGGAGCCCCTATTTCTTTTTCAATATTTGTAACATGTGGATACTTGGGGAAAAAAATGTATTGTAAGTAATTATCAAAGAAATTCAACTTGCATTTTTTTTCTTTTTTGATTATTTATGGCATTATAACTGTGTTGTACTGCACACAATTCATTTTTGAGTTCTCCCTCCTTCTACTCATGACTGTGCTGTTTCCATAGAGGTGCTTTATATTGCAGTGAAAAACGAGGCCACAGTGAGCAGCATGTGACGGGAGCGGCTTTGGGTTCAGAGGGTTAAGAGCCAATAGGCTGTCTCAGCCTCATAGTGAGCGAGTTCTTCTGTCTTTCTGTCTTTCCGTAGGCGTCTGTATGTGGGAGATCCTCATGTTCGGCATCAAGCCTTTCCAGGGTGTGAAGAACAACGACGTCATCGGCAGGATAGAGAACGGCGAGCGACTGGCGATGCCCCCTCAGTGCCCTCCTACTCTCTACAGCTTAATGACAAAGTGTTGGTCGTATGATCCCAGCAAGAGGCCGCGCTTCACCGAACTCAAAACACAACTGAGGTACTTAATGGAGTGCGGTTTGAGAGTGTGTGAGTGTCTTTGTGTGTCTGTAAGTGCGAGCAATTTGGGTTTCAATGTCTCGCTCAAGGACAAAAACCACCAACGCTCTTATCTCTTGAGTGTTGAGAAAATGTTAGATTATTATATCTGTATATGCTTTACCTCAGCTGAAGAAGCAGAAAATGTATGCTTCAGATGCACCAGGCATCAGAAGCTCAAACTGACTTATGGAAAAAAAAAGATCCAGTGGCTCATTTTTTACATTCCTTTTATTAAATTTGCACACAATTGAAAAATGAATGTTTTTACAGAGACAGCCTCCCAATAAATCACCCCCGTAACACAGCCCATCTTGATTTCTGCACAACAATAATACTAGTTTCAGCTTTCAAAATTTTACTTTCAGTCTGTAAAAACTGTGAAGTTGTGATATCTGATAAATGTGAATCCCCCTGCATGTTATTCTTTGCTATGGCGTAGTTAAGATAAAAGAATATGCCAGTGTTTCCTTACGCCTTCCTAACAGCAGGTGTCACTGTCTGTATTAATCATGGTCATCTAAATGGATGAATGGAGCAGACAAAGAGCGACAGCAAATGTTACACATTTAAAATGAAGCAACATACTTTGTCTTTGACTGCTGGTTAAACATCAAAACCAGAATGAACCATTAAAGATGGAGAGAGAGAGAAAGAAAGACATTTCAGTGTTTTGGCAGGGAGGTCTGCTTGGCTTTAATCCAGTATAAAATACAATTCATTTTTAATCATCTTTAATAACGGACATGGAGGCAGTGGGGAAGTCATTTCCTGTGTCACTCCAAATTCAATTATATGGATAAAAATGCATATTCTAATTTTCAGCCAATTTTATGGATATCGCCACCGTGCAGATTTTTGGCAGCACTGTATGTATTACATTTTGCCAATACACCCATCTGCAGCAGTGCAGCCCTGAACTATTTGGACATTGATGTGTTTTTCATTGTTTTGCTCGATTCCGTTCGATTGTAATCGCTTTCACCTTTCAGGGTGTTTGCCGTTGTTCACATCCATACTGAATCAGAATCATTTTATTGCCAAGTAGTTTTTACGTACAAGGAATTTGACTTGATGTGGACGAATAATGTGGAGGTGTGTTTGATGTCAACATACTGTTCATACTAAGTATGAGAATGTAGTGCGTTCCATCCGCATAGTAAGTGGATTTTGTGTTTGTGAGAAATGCCCGGATGTATACTAGATTATCAAGAATTTTTGAGGATGAGACATGAGCTTACTATACTCAACCGCCCCAAAATGCATTGCAGCTCTTCAGACTGTCCAATGGTGGACTGCGAGGCAGACAGTTTAAATAATTAACCGTTGGATAAAATAATTACAAATGATGGCAAGTGATGTTAAGGTACAGTTAAGGAGAAAAATGTGCAAGCTCGCATATATAATGTACTGTAGAAAATATATTTAACAAACAAATATTTAATAATTGTAATTTGCCTTAAAATAATATCAGAAAATATGAAATTGAGTGTAAACTGACCAGTAGCGTCTTGACGATAATGTCATGTGATGCAGAGAAGATTACTGTACTTGACTTTACTTTAGTGTGAACAGTCTGCAGGTAATGGCATACTTAATTGTTAATTTAGTAGGCAATATGCAGTACATACAGACTGAGTATGTAGTATGCAGTATGTTAGTATGTGATTTCGAATGCAGCTAGGATTCCTAGTACATTTTGACCCTTGTTTGTATACAAAGGACGACAGTTTCTACAAAATTCAACAGCCTCAAATTAAAGCTGAAAGTCAGCTTTAAACTCATCCTGATCGTTTCTTTTCAAATGCAGTGCAGAGCCAAAACAAAACTGTCCAAATACTGGGGCAGATGGCACTTTACCTCCTGTTTGGGCTGATGACATTATGGTTGGCATGGTAACAGAGATGTGATGTTGACAGAGATAGATTAAATGAGATATCTCGGTCACGCCTCGCCTCCTTGTTAAATGATACATCACTGCCTTGTTACTAGCTTTGCCTGCAGACAGATTTGCGAAGAGAGAGGTCTCATCCATCAAGAGACAATATCCCGGGCATGTTGTGATCAGATAAGGCAGAGCTAGACAACACTGTATGCAATTTAAACACGTAAGTCCCAGAGTAAATCGTCACGGTGATATTTCCCTTTTAAACAGGAAGGGTCCAACCTATTCATGAGTCATATAATTTCATATGAATAATGGGCTGTTGCCCAATGTTTCATCAAATGTACTGAGAGCTGCACTCAGAAGAAGCAAACAAAAGCTTAACAAAATCTTTTAATTTAAATGCCAATAACATTGGAGGCACGGTGTCAGTCATCATCAGGTGCCCAGGGCAGAGGAAACAAACGACATAAATCTGACATGTTTGATGATTTATGTCATGTGTAGTATGCATAGTATGCAATTATAATTAATGCTGATCATAGGATGCCAAAACGACACCCCCCGCTCTCAGATCCTAATTATCCTTCAACATCCATTCACAAAACAGACACACCAATACATTGAATTTAACTACAGCTGACAAATGTTCATGTATTGTAATGTTTGATAAGACTTTTTGCTCTGATTTGTGAAACAGAGGACTCCTGTCAGGACAGAGATACAGTATTAGATTCAATCTAAGACCCTCCTTCTGACAACCAGCAAAACTAAAGTGGGTGCAGTGATATTTAATAGTTTAGTAAAATGTTTCGAAAGCAGAAATGAACGAGACTGACTAATTATTTTCCATTTCCTTTTCATACATTAGAGGTAAGTAGGAGTACAGTCAGAGCTTTTCCCACCACCATGACTCACCAATTCATTATCATTCAGACGTGAACAGACCTGCAGTTTTTTGGAAGTGATGCTTCACCTGATGGCAAGATAGACTGTAATAACAGGAGCCGTGCTGGTGGTAATAATGCAGCTAGACTGTGAGTTTTAGAAGTACAACTAGCAAAGTGCAAGCTGAAACTCTGAAACTGAGACTGTACACTACTGGACCTTTGGAGTAATCATGTACCAGGTTTGCTGCTCTTTTATTTCTTATATATGACAGGTGTATTCCACATGTTATCCGTCTCATTTTTACACAGAGAGCAGTTTCTCTTTATGAATTTCAACAAATGAACTAATTAACCACCACAACAGATTCTGCAGATTAAATGCAGATTAATGCACCAAATATGTTCCCCCCTTTATCATTATTATCTACATCTGTATATCATTTCCATATAAGAAATGTTAATATAAATTTGAGCTGCTACTGATATCAGTCATTTATGCCGCAGTTCCACTGCATGGTACTGCACGACTATACTCTTTTTTTTGGTTTTCCATTAGGAAAAGTTGTGGATAGTACCTGGTACTTATTTTGGTGCCGGTCGAGGTTCCTAGCGAGCAGAACTGATACTAGAAGGTGGAGTTAAAACACTGCAGACCACTGATTGGTCAGACAAATAAATAGCCAAACTACTGTCAATAGTGACTGCATTTTTTGTATTTACTCAGATTATTGTACTTACCTCAGATTTTTAAAAATGGCAGCCCACAAAATGACGCCTTACACTAGGCCGTACAATTGACGAAGTTCAGACATCGTTGCCGATTAAAGGATCCGACGAGTGTCTCGTTGAAGATGATGTCACTGCAGTTTCACGCAGCGTCACTATGGCGATCGGCTGAGAATCCCACCTACACTGAGTTGGTACTATGATGAGTGAGAAACGATAAAGAGAAAAGAACCTGGTACCAAAAGTGAGTTGAGACGAACCATGCAGTGGAAATGAGGCATTAGTCGAGACAAACAGCTGACTGCATGCAAGTGAATCTCAAAAGATCACTGACAGGATATCATAAAGAGTTGAAATGAGAGAATATCTCCACAGTTATGTTTTCATATATTTTTTCTTGTACAAAACTGAATTCATCTGGAGGAAACTAATATAAGATATACGTAATTTGTGTTCATATTAATGTTGAGGCTTGAAACATTTTCTCCTCATTATATACACAAGTAGAACAACACAAGTTTGAGCAGCACAGCGAGATGCCATCATTGTTTCCTTCAACATGCACATTCTCTCTCACACACACAGAAACAGGAAAATAAGAGCGCATATTTAACTCCTGTGGTTTTATGAGTTTGCTTAAAACCAGCATGACGCACACCTTAAATTCCAGCACGATTACACTAATGTTCTCAATGTCAGCTTTCCTCTTTTTACCCAAATTCTGCTCCTCTTACCCACTCTTTGCCTCCGTGTCTCTTTTTAATCCTCTTCTCCTGACCTCTTTCACCTTTTCATTTTGTCCTCCTGATCTCACTTTCTTATTCTGGCTCCAAACGAGTTCTGGGCCCCCACATCACGGAGGTCCGCTCATTAGTCTGACACATGTACAGTATGTTTGTGGTTGTATGCATTTAATAGGCTGAAAACCCAGTGTGGAAAAGTACACATGAACTGCATTTGAGTGCTAATCCGACAAAATGTATTTTAATTGAGTGTGATATGTTGGCATGAAGAAACGGTGAGGAACCCTCAATGTGCCTCATCCAGCGTCTTGGAAACCAAGTCAATATTGACCACGTTAACTGTGGTCACTGGCTATAAATAGGGAAAAGTGATGCCATATAAGGTTATACATTTTGGTTTACTTTTGGTCTGGCCAGCTTTTATATCATAATATCAATTATAGGTCTCTCCTGCCAAATATGCAGCTCTCAGCTACTACTACAGTTTTCCTAGACTGTAGTGTGTGTGTGTGTGTGTGTGTGTGTGTGTGTGTGTGTGTGTGTGTGTGTGTGCGTGGGGGTGGGTGTGTGTGTGGGTGTGGGTGTTTACACGGGGG
>JAOVVB010004088.1:0-17181 GCA_028570985.1 Heterobranchus longifilis | reverse complement strand
GTGTGTGTGTGTGTGTGTGTGTGTGTGTGTGTGTGTGTGTGTGTGTGTGTGTGTGTGTGTGTGTGTGTGTGTGCCCTCTCCTCCATGATACTACAGGTCAGTCATGACTCATGACCGGAGCTGTCCCTCTCTTGGGAGGCAGCTGTTCAGTAATCTCTCTGAGAGGCTATCCAGTGCACGAGCCACTCACTTAATGGAATTGTTTCAATAACACATCCAAAACATCTTTGCAAAATCACACTGGTAGCATAAAAAGAGTTCCTGAAATATTAAGCTGTCAAATATAGTATTAATGCTGACAGCCTATGATCCACAGCAAATAAATATATAATGATTACATCCAATTTCCTGTTGCTAGGAGGCGAGTGTGAATGGAAGTTGTGCTGACTTTGAGTGTTTGAGACAATCAGACTCGATGACAGACAGGTGTCTACCACTGAACCACTGTAACAAAGCAGCAAAGACGCTGGCCTGAGGGCATTGCTGCCGCACAATACCACAGTTTGCCTCTGGTGGGAGTAACATGATACCGCTCCGCACATCTCTCTCTTTCCCTGACACACAAAAAACCTATACAGATCTAAAAAGGCGGCCAACACAAATACAGATTACACAGGATATGTTCATCCACGGCCTCTTTTGTCACGTACAAAGGCCTGAGAGGTAGGCTTTCCATTTGGCGTGAAACAAGCGGCTGTGTTTCACGCTGGCCACTAGGTAAGATATGATACTGCGCTGGATCGAGTTACCATCACTACAGTGGTTTACATGCCGTTTTTGTATTGAACTGCATACTATCAGTGACATTTAAGGAGGGGACAAGACACACAAAGACAAAAAAAAAACCTGAAAACTATTCATTGGTTCTCTCTTTCAACAGCAGCTTCACTGCTATAACGAGACGAATGTCAGATCTGACAGCAGAGTGGGGAGGGAGAGGCTTGTTTCAGCTGCCAGTCTGGATGTTTCATCAAGGTTCTCAATTTGTGGCTATCAGCGCAGCTTTGGCTACAAGACCTTTAGGAGTATCAGTGCCTTTGGGAGGTCAGCTCTGATACCCTGTGCAGCCTGGTGATCCCTCTACTGGCCGTGCTCGCAGAGCACCAGGGATTGATATTTTCCACGAAAATTAAGCTTCGGTAACACGTGTATTTTCGATGCGATTTTTGTGCTCAGATGCGCCAGATGAGAACTCAGCTGTGTGTCCGCATACGTGTCGACACTTTAATGTGACCCGCCTGGTCGGATAGTGATCGGATATATTTCTGCACGGATATTCCACGCGATAGATGGATCCAAAACGACACTTTTATTTTATTTTGTAATGAGAGACGCACTTTTTTTTGCAGAGAGAGCAACGGAGACTGCCGGTCTCAGCTGTGCTCCAGCCGCTGACGAATCTCCGCTAATTCGGTGGTAAACACATTTAATTTCCTATATATTCTTCACAATAAAAGCCCCCCTTTTATTGTGAAGCTGCAAAATCAGGAAATGTCTGGTTTTCATCAGCAGTAGCCTAACTTGGATGCTGAAAAGCGAAAATGAAACTGTAATAAGGGACGCAGGAGAAATCATGCAGACCTACGTTTGATAAATTGTGCAGATTTCTGTCCACACACCGATGCTATCTGAGCAGAATGTGATCCTGACCACTGCAGGATGTTACTGTCCTGACAGTTAATGCGTCCTGGCGAGATTGGATGATAAAAGTTGCATTGAAACGACAAGTGTAACCAAGGCCTACATTTTCTGTCCCAGGGGGCAGGGAAATGTACTTATTTTTAAGGTATAACTTCAGCTACAGTCCAAATGCATTGGTCATATTTCAGGCAACACTAAATGCAGCAAGCATAAATATGCATAAACCTATGTATTGTCTGTAGGGCGTTTTGGTCTTAGTCGACTAAGATTTCTTTAGTCGCTTAGTCATTTTTTATGCTTTTTTTCATGCTGAATGACTTATTTCGAAGAAACATGGAAATGTGAAATACCAAGCTCAGTGCCTGCGATGTCTGCTGCCTTCATGGACGTGATATTATTTATTTATTTATTTGCTATTATTATTCACTGTGTAAACAAATTAAATTCATTAAAGCAAGTCATTTTGCATTTTCAAAGTCATTCTATAACTCTGTGTATTATCTGTGTGTCTGTCTATACTTAAGTTGTATATGTTATTTTTTACAGGTCTCTCTTGAAAAAGAGATTCTGATCTCAATGAGACTACCTGTTTAAATAAAGGATTAAATCAATAAATAAAAGCTTAAACAGATTCCATTTTCTGGTGCGAGTCTTCTGTAATTGCCAAGTAATATTAGATATAGAAATAAAGTCAATGATCACTTTAAGTTAACAGAACATTTTGGTATTTTTTCTTCAGCATTTCAACTTTATGCAATGTGCAACTAAGCTGTTACAGTCGGTTAAATATAGAACAATCCCAGCAGCATCTTTTCTCATTTTAACAACAGGGCAGCCTACAATAGATGAATTGGTGGGCCAAAAGGAGTTACCATTGTGCTGCTGAGTTTTGCATCCCCTGTCGACACCAATCTTAAAGTACATATTTCTGTAGTGATGAGTATATTTTGTATGTATCAGCCTATTATAAACCCCAAAAACTGGAAATAATTTGGATGTGTATTCTGGGAATAAACCCTACTACAGACAAGAAGAACAGTCTTTCCTCAGAGAAGCCATCAGTTTTTTAAGCTGTCGTGTCTAAAGGTGATCAATAAATAAAGTCCTTATGTCAGAAGCCATGGGTCTTGGATATTACCTGCATCATATTAAACCAGGACAGATGGTGAGTGAAAAGAGTGATTGTAATTCTCAAGCTCTCTCCCCCATACATCGATCCTACCCTGTTGATAATCATTGTATTTTCCAATTTAATTCGCAAGTCAGAATGAGAGGAAATTACCAAATATGAAGGCACAGGGCATTTGCCTCCCGCTTCCGCCGAAAAACTATGGAGTGACCTCTGCACAGTTGAACCAACCATCTTCATTTTAATTAAAAATCTTTCATTGCAGGAAGAGTTATGGAGCCGCAGTCTGGAAAATAGTTGGCAGCGGTATGAATGAAATAGTGGGACACCAAAATGAGGTTTGATATAAATAACAAGGGGCCACATAAGTCTATCTAAACAAAGTCTCCAGGCGTAGAGCTATCGGACAGCTTGATGTACTTTCACATCAGCTCTGTTTCAACCGCAGGAACTTTCCCCAGAGACGAGGAACCTTTTGAGGAACTCATCACGTTTCCACCACAGGGACCAGGGTCTAAATAAAGTTCTGGGGACATTTTGTCTGGCCCATTTTACCTCCCAAAAAGTACCTGTTCAGGGGTAATACTTTCTGAAAGTACAGGAACATTTGGGGTGGGGGTTGCATCGATATATCGGTCATCATGGTATGAAAATTGGCGATTATCATACCGGCTACATTTGAAAAACATATTTTAATAAGGAGACTTTTTATACATACTTCCATTAAAAATGGTTTCAAGTTTTATAATAAAGCCTGTGTTCAACACCCTTCTGTTTTCATTCCTTTAGGGGTTATTGTAAATTCTATTAATAATAATAATTGTGTAATAGCATATACCGTGATGCTGTGAAACTGTGATATATTCTGAGATGGTTATCGTACTGTGAATTTCATACCGTTGCAAACCTACCGAAAACATCCCTACTAAAAAGTTCTGTGTGAAAATTTGGTCATAGAATAAGAAAAAAGTTCTGGACATCTATATATGATCTATTAGAGATACTACAATGACTTTTCTCTTCATTTTGTACTTATGTCAGAGTTTTGTACTGTTTTGTTTTGTTTCATGTGGATCGCAGGAAGAGTAGCTGTTGCCTAGTGAAATGACTAATGGGGCTCCAAATAAACAATAAACAATAAATACATAAACTAATAGCCCAATCCAATAATAACACACTCAATACAAACCAGATGACAGAATAGGACAAGGACGAGTTCTTAAACTTTGACTGATAAGTATTGACAAAAAGACAATATGCAAGGCTGGAAAACAGTAAAGCCTCAAAAGTAAAGTAGTAAAGGTCAAACTATATCATACAGAAGGAGACATACTGCAAATGTAGATGAAGTAGTGCTCATATATGGACTGTTTATAGTGCTTATAGTGAAGTGCTTCGCTCCATTGCCTTGTTTATCACACTGTCAAAAAGAAAAAAAAATGACCTGCATTTGGAAAGGAAATGATTTAGAGGAAAGAAAGGAGGGGGTATCAATTATTCCCCGCTGAAAAAAGCTTTGAATGAAGGAGCTGCTGAGGCCAAAGGTGCCGCGTATAGCACCAACAGTTGTCAGCCTCACAATGAGCACTGCTGAAAAGCCAATCTCATATTGCAGCCGGAGAGGTTACCTTGCATTAACGAGCTGCCTTCCCATGGAAAAGCGCTCCGTGACAAAAACAGCCTGGAGACAAGGGGGTGATGTCACCCCTCCGACTGAAGCACTGAACCCTAACTGTGTACATTTCAAGGCCCATTTGTAATCGCACAAAGCCAGCGGCGGAGCCGTGGCAGTATACAAGGGGATGCATAAACAATAATAACGGCCACGTCATAAAAAACAACTGCGGCGTCTCTTTTGTCTTTTCACGTGACACATGCAGCAGTAGGGCAGCGTTCTCTGACGGGGTGATACGCACCACTTCCTCGTCCGAGAGCTCGCGTCCCTGGATGCTGCTGCTGTCTCGCACGGCCTGTTGGTGCCTCTTGCCCTTGGTGTGGCTGAACAGGTGCACCTCCGAGGTGATCTACAAACACAAACACAGCGGTCAGAGGTCAGTGCTGCGGACACAATGGAGACAGAGGCAGGAAAGGGTCAACGGAGCCCCATGGGACTCTGGTGAAACGATATACCACACGGGCTTTTCAGTGGGACATGAGCTGTCTCTCCTGAAGATCACTTTAAAGCAAAGACTCAGGAAAGGAAATGTGATGTTGATGCTGTGATGTGTGTCTCACTTGGTAGGGCTGCGCAATTAATCACATTTTATTTTCAATTACGATTTTGGCTTCCACCAATTACGAAAACAAGATGATGGGGCGCATCCCTTTCCTTTACAGCGGTGCGATTTCGCCCGTTACTGACTGAAATATGTTGAATATAGTTTACCGAAATGTTGAATATGTGTTTAGTAGTTTTCAGTAGGCTGTGGCAGTGCACACTGATCTAATTGGTTTTGGTCTAATTTATTTGTATTTATTATTTTTATTAGGGCTGCACAATATATCATTCTTTCAACTTTCGCAATAAACACATCGCGAAAGACACACTTAGTTGAAAGCAATATCGTTATCGCAATATTCAACAACGTTATCGCATATTGCATATTTTCCTAATATCGTGCATCCCTAATTTATATATATATTTAATATATGTTTAGTAGTTTTCAGTAGGTTGTGGAAACGTTACAACTAGAGCTGCAAAGATGAATCAATTAAAACAACTTTTAAATTAATCTGCAACTATTTTGATAACTGATTAATCGGTTTGAGTAATTTTTGACAGAAAAAAAGTCAAAATTCTCAGATTTCAGCTTCTTAAATGTGGATATTTTCTGGTTTCTTTACTCCTCTATGACAGTAAACTGAATATCTTTGAGTTGTGGACAAAACAAGACATTTGAGGACGTCATCTTGGGCTTTTGGAAACACTGATCGACACTTTTATAGACCAAACAACTAATCGATTAATCGAGAAATAATCGACAGATTAAGCTAGTTAGTTGCAGCCCTAGTTACAACATAGTTTAGTTAATTTATGTGTATGTATTATTTTTGTATTATTTATGTATATATTTTATTTATTCATCTCTTTTTTCTTTTTTTTACTTTTTTTCCCCACAGTTGAATTATATTTAAAGTTCAAGAAAATCCACTGTTTAAGACGGGTTTAATAAATACATGATGTTTCCAAAGTAACTGAGTAATCCAGTTAAATAATCATGATCTCAATATTGACCAAAATAATCATGATTAGGATTTTTTGCCATAATCGAGCAGCCCTATAACTTGGCTATATAGACAAGATGCCTTTATGATTGCATTATCTTGTTTTCATGATACTCAGTGTTCCCACAGCAACAGAGCGTAACCAGGGAAACCAATCTGGGACCTTCATACTAAACAAAGAAAAGTTCAATACTATAATAAAAAAAAAAAAATTGTAAATACACGTAATGTGCTTGCCCTACAGTGCAATTCAATAAAGTATTGTAAGTTGTAGTAGATGTCTAAATAAAACGATGGGAGAAATGGCCACACAAGAGGCAGGTGTACGATGTTGTTCTCCCATCTCTGGAAACAAGCCCGTTGAAAATGGTTTGTGTTTAATGTCATTAAATTAAGTGCTTGCTGCTGACCCATCCATGATCTCTGGTGTCAGATGCTGGCCAAGGTCATCCAACATTTTAACAAGATTCCCTCTTTCACCCCCCCAGCCCTCCTCTTTATCTGACGCTGGTTCGAAGACTCAAGGTGTCCCACCCTTGTTGCCGTGGTAGCCCGTCCGTCAGAGATAAATGTGTCTGCTTGTGGATTTGTTGCCTGACACTTGAAAAAGCATAATCATGTCCAGTCATAAATCTCTGTTTCAGAGTCCATGTTTAATCAATGCAGTTAAATCCTCATTTAAATGTGCCCTCTTCCAAAAATCCTCTGAATCACCTTCCTCAGCATTTTATGTATAAACAGGCTGCCAAATACCACAGAGCGGTTCTGCTGCAGCATCTCTGTCTTTTTTTATTTTCCTCACACACACACACATGTATCAAAGACACACACATATTAGTTCAGGAGAATTAGATAATTACACAAAGGAATCAGGACTTTTTAACATCACATCTCTGTACAATAATCAGGGTCAGATAACCACACCTTCTTAAACATCAAATTCAAGGACATTTCCAGGACTTTCCAGGCCCAAATCCCTCGAATTCAAGGACCCAACACGGCATAGTTTGCGACACGGATCAAGGTTCTTTACCGTTACAACACTGAGAATTTTTAGAATGAGAACTATGAGGCTGGCACGTGAAACAATGACGCAACTCTCCGACAAAATTAGGTTTCCATTAAACTAAACTGCATTCTAACTTACGTTTTGAGGGAAACATTTTTTTCTCAGTTTTCACAGTTTTAAACACCTCGTTAATGTTGTGAATTGATACAAAACTACTTTGTTAGGTTTAGGAAAAGAGCGTGGTTTGGGTTAAATTAGTTTGTAACATAACAAAATATAATTACTACTTTTGTTAGATTACAATGTTGACTTTTGGTTTCACACACTGCGGTCTCCTGGGTTAAAGTCTGTGCTTTTGACCCATTCACTCGACATTTCTCCCAGAAACATCATTGAGAATGTAGTTTCGCTGAATGGGAATATAATTTTTAGGAGACCAGGTTGTTGCAGGAGACACATACAGAATGTAGCCTATTTAGTTAGATTAAAAAATATATAAAAAGAACGACGCACAAAAAGAATGACCCATGTCTGTTTATGTCTATTTTCAAAAATGTCAAGGCCTAGGCATCAAATTCGCAAACTTTCACAGATTTCAAGGACCCGTGGGAACCATGGATAATAAGAGGCCATGGAGGTTGTACTGTTAGATTGAACACAGTGTATTTAAGTATACTGTACATACCACAACGCAGCACAGGGAGCACTGTTTCTTGCGCTCATACGGTGTCAGTTTGGGGGCGTAGTCTGTGTTAGCATGTCGACCGCTGCTGAGCTCAGCAGCCTTCTCCTTCCTCTGCTCGATTTGCTCCATATGACGACGGCTGCTCTCATCATGCTACGGAAGAAACCAGAAACCAACAATCATATGAGGAACAGGGGATTCCTGTACGGGGTCGGATAGAGATGCAAGGTGGAGCGGTATAAACTGACCTTCATCTGTATTTTCTTCTGCAGCTCCTCCATGGCCTCCTGCTGAGCAGCACTGAGAGCAGCCAGACGCTCCTCTCGATCTCTGCAGATAGTCACATAGAAAAGCAGCGTGAAACAACTGTGCAATGGAATTAAATCAGTGTACTTCCACACCTCATCTCTATAAACAGATTCTGCATATGAATACAGAAAGTAGAACACAAACAGTGTTTTAATGTTCTACATTGTTTTAAATCAGGGAGTGCCATCAGAATTTCCTTGTGTTGTGCAATAAAGGACAATAAAGCTTTATCGTATTTCGTATCGTAATTCAATATGCATGGAAAAAAAAAATCCAGCTACCCAGTTTCTAAGGTTTCAGGAAGCAAAGTATACTGCTGACTTTGTGACTGTATTGCACAGTTGTATCTATTGTTTTATTTCCCTTTGTTATAATATGTTTTATTCTCACTCTTCAGGGATGAATAACTGCACAGATAATTTGCAACTTGAACCAACTTACCGAGTTAATATGAAGAGAAAATCTGTAGGCAACCGGACAAGATCTGGTTTCTGTTTGTAGTCCGACCAATCACATTTGAGCGAGCTTTGGTTGCATGCAGGTAAACAGTACGTGTGGAGAGCAAAAGACGTGGAACGCACTGGCTGAAATGCAATCTCAGAACCTTTCGTCTGACCACGATTTAGCTTTTTATTGGCTTTTTGTTATTATTTATCTGCATTCATATGCAGATATCTGTTTATGGAGACATCGTGTCTCAACTGCAACTCCATTCTCACGTCTCAAATTGCTAATTGGACCGTAAACAATGACCGGCGCACGGAAGAGGAAGTCTTGGCTTAGCTACACCAGAAAGCCTGAAATATTGGCCGTTCCCCAAAGAGGCTAAATCGCCATCAGACGGACACCCGATGGATTTGAGACTACATACCTGGCCCTCTCTCGTGCTGCATCTTCTCTAGCTTTCTCTTTTTCCTGCCTCTGCTGTTCGATACGAGCCTCCTGCTCCTTCCTCCGCATCAGCAGCTCCTCCACCCGTGCCTGCCGCTCTGCCTCCAGGACCCGCTTACGCTCCTGCAGAGGGAGTACAACAGATTGTTGAAGATGCATCTGAATGTGAAGATTAATTGAGTAGAAGAATGAAATGTGATTTGAGCATTGTTTTGTTTTGCAGCACCTGTACAGCCTCGTCTCTGGCCTGCTTCTCCTCCTGTCTCCTCTGTCTCTCCTCCTGCAGCTCGTTCAGGCGTTGCTCGTACTCATTTAACTTGGCCAGAGCATCGTGTCTTTTGTTTTGGGCTTCCAGAGTGTTGATGAATGCAATTTCATTCACCTGTACAGACACATATACATATGACCAAGGATATACACGGAGACCTTTGTCTCTAGCTTAAATACTGTAACCTATGGAGTGTTAAAAAATATTAAATCATATTTTGGCTAGAATCACCCCAACAGACACACCCCCAATCCACAGCACTGTGTTTTAGGGACATTAGGCCTCATTCACAAACACTGCGTACATACAGATCTGTGCTTAAACCATGCGTACAAACGTTTTACGCACAAATCCGGGATTCATCAGTATTTTCTTACCTGAATTTGTTTGTACTCTGCGAACACATTTAGAACTGCCTCAGAGCATGTGTATGCACAAATTATAAAGATATACAGATATATTTATATACTATTATCACTCCAGAGGAAACATTTAGGGAGAGTGTACCTTTTCTGGCTTCCATCTCAGACACTATTGTTTCAATTTCTTCAGTCGTGAAATTCTTCTTTGCTGATTGCAAATAGAGGGAATGTGCCTGTCCATTTTTTAACAATTCTGATTCACTAACACATGCTCGGTGGTAAGAACAAAACTGGCAGGTGTGCACGTCATGTATCCAACGTTATTTTACGTGCATACTAGGACTGAATGATTTTGAAAAAATATCTAAATTGCGATTATTTTGCCTGATATTGCAATTGCAATATGACTTGTGATATTAGAAGGAATGACCATTTTTATATTTATATATTATTCTCATTTTCATTGAAAACCATATTAAAATGATTATGGTGTGATTTTTGCTGGGATTTGTACCAAATATAGATGTTTTCTTAAGTGCACTAGTGCTCACTTATTTTGTGTGAAAGTAAGAACATTTCACATATTAGTGAATGAGGCCCATTGTGTTTGAATGTAATTTAACACTTGAAATGAAGTAAAGGATGACTGTAAATGTCCCAGTTAACTCAGAAAATCCCTCAGCCGTCACACGCATTTAGACACTGCAGTTCCCTCCTCTACCTTGGCCTCTTCTTCTTGGGCCTTCTTCACGATCGCCTGCAGCTGCAGCTCTCGCTTTAACTCTGCGTGTAACAGCTTTTCCTCCATCATCCTGCGACGCTGCTCCAACAACTCCTCCTTCCATTTCCTCACCTCCTTCTCCTGCAGAGAGCCAAGCAGGGGAAAAAAATAAAACAAAAAGAATAATATACATTCTCCAGGACAACACAGACAATTGATTCTTAATCTATCAGTTGCTACCCTCTCCCGTGTGCACATGGGGATTAATGCGAATATACACCACTTCATGTTTTTATGTGGTTAATCCTGATTTATTCTAGGACTCACTCATCTTGCCATGGCCTGCAGAACAAAAACAAACTTCATGAAAGGCTGTTGATTTTGGCCAGGGGTCTCTCTCATGGCTGTCTGCGGCCAGCTGGCCTGGATGCGACTGGAGGGGGTTATAATATTTAGTGATTCTATCAGGCAGCGTGCTGACAAAACCTCTCGTTAGGAGCCAGGCTGGGCTTAGCTTGTGCGGAGTTTCTTCAGGGTGCTTTCCGTCAACTCGGCAGGTCTTACTCACCCTCTCCAAGAGCTTCTGCAGTTTGAGCGTCTTTTCCTCCCGCAGTTTGTCCCTCAGCTGCTGCGCCTTCAGCTGTTTCTCCTCATGTTTCTTCTTCGACTCTGCAATGGTTCTGTCGAAAACATGGAAACAAATCATTCATCTCTTTCTGTTTCCTCCTTATCAACAAAGGCAGGCACGGACTCCGATAGGCACTCGGGCCTGTTGAGACGTTCTGGGTGGTAACCGAAAAAGAAAGAGAGGTCATAACGCAGTAAGTGGGCCTTTGACTCTCGGGCTGCTCGGTTAAATCCTTGTCAAAATAAGGTGAGGGGACTGCAAATGAGTAGATTGAGGTGCTGTTCAGGAGGACAGTTAACAAGTAGAGGAGATAACTGCACTGTGCAGGGTTCCCACACATTTTCATGTACAACATTTCAAAACTTTTCCATGATTTTTCAAGGACCCATAATACAATTTCCATTGCCATTCACAAAATTAGCTTTACAAGCACTTCTATCAGACTGGCACTGGCTTTTAAGCATGAGGGATTGTGCTATCAGCGTATTGTTAATGCATTCAATTATAAACTCATTTCTGGAAAAACAATACAGCAACAGAAAGCCGACATCCTCCATCACTGGCTCCCACCTTGGGGCCCAAAGCTTCACAGGGGGTCGCGACTCAAAGCCTGAATATATACATCTGGCCTAAAAAAAAAAAAAAGACTATTATGTATGGATGATTGTTACAAATTTAAAAAAGTAAATACATAATACAGACAAATAATTGAATTAAAAGTACATAGCAGGAAAGCTGATCTCTGATGCAATATTCACAGGAAATAATCTGCTCAGAATTCATCCAAATCGTCGTTTTACACAAACTTCCTGCAGTAACTGCATCCACTATGTGGGTTAATTCTATAGTTTATCAATTGTTCTGTACTATTATATTGTGATGCATTGAATGTAATATGAAATATCCATAAAATATGTTATTTAGTCAGCTTACTCAATGACAGAAAAGAGGTCCCATAAGGAAAAAGGTTGGGAAACACTGCCCTGCATAATATTTCATAACCAATATAGAGAGCCATGAAATATTAAATGTACACTTGCCCAGCATTATTCTAAACATTCAAACTATTCAAATTCAAATGCCAGCTGGCAAACATGGAGGGAGGGACGGAACGTGGGGTGAAAATGAAGAAAAGTATGTGATGGTAAACAAAACGTCACGTATCAAAGCATATTAGAGCTGCGTTACATCAACTGCTACAGAAAATACATTTGCTGTTATGTTACATTATGTGGAAGATTATCCACGCAAGATTTATGTAACAATTAGTTTTATTACACAACTAAATTCCATGACTTTTCCAAAACTTTCAAAGATTTGACCAATTCCATGACTTTTCCAGATTTTCCATGACTGTGGGATTCCTGACTATGTGGATGCTGACAGTGTGTGTTAGAAATAAATGGACACATATAATATGCTCAACCAATCAATACATGAAGAAACTGTTTTGCACCTTTTGCGTGACGGCGAGGATAATTTCTCGTGCATGTGGATCCCGTGTCCAGGAGGCCGAGAAGGTTCTTCTTCTACTATGTCCCCCCATGAGGTACTCTGACGCCAGGGCTCACGAGCTGCAGGGAAGACAAGCAAAGAAAATAACTTCAGTGTGATGTTCAGCATTACGAAGAATAAGAGTCCAGATGTTGATGTCCGTACCGTCATAATCTGCCAGCATGTCACTCCAATCAATATTGCTTCCACAGCCTCCGTTGCCGATGCTAGCCTGTGGTAAAGATTTGTGTTTTTCATATGTCAACATACAATCAAGTAAAACATCCATACTTAAACTTGCTGTTTGATTGATGACTGATCTTACAGAGAAGTCACTTTCGTTGTCAGTCTCCAGGTCGTTGTTCTCGGCCAGAATCTCTCTGGTCAGCTGCTCTTCCTCGGCGATGGCGCTGGCGATCGCCTCCTCGTTGGCCTTCTCCAGTCGGTCGGCAAGCTCCTCTTTCTTGGCCAGAACCTCCGCCATGGACTGTGGCTGAACACACGGCACAGATACCACCTCACACACACAGCACTTCACACGTCATAAAGGTTCATACACAAATAGCCAAAGTATTATGATGAATTGTAAATCCTAGAGAGGTTTTACTATAAGCCTGTTGAGGTTTCTTACCTCTCCTGCACAATCTCTGCTTGTTGTTTTACACTCTTGTTTTTAATCACTTCCTTGTGCCAATAAACTAAACTAATACAACCACAGAGGAACCAGAAAAAAAACATTACTGTAATATACTAGGCCTTTTTCTTGGGCATCATTTTGACATGGGTCTATGGGTTAAATATAATTTTTTTTTAAAACAAACATGTCCAGGGTTCATACAGCTTTTTAAGAGCAAAATTCAAGCACCTTCAAGGTTCCTAAACCAAAAATGTTCAGACTCTCAAAGTCTTTATCATCACATCTAAATTGTTACTATACTTCAGGATAGTAACAATTTGTTGTCTCTACAGGAGACAACGAACAAACATGAAAACAGGATTGTTTTCATTTCAAATATGAAGACATTTTTGAGTGATTGTGTAGATGAGAAATGATAAAAAAGACACGCACATCCCCGTGCCCTGCAGGGAGGGTGCTGGATCAAAGAAAGTCTGAGGACGAGCCTGGTGCTTCAAACAGGAGCTACTTGGTGTGCAGATCTATTTGTTTCAATGATTGTGTCGATGAAACACCAGATTATGTTGAAAAATAAAGCATTTTTCAAGGACTATATATTCAAATTCGAGCATATTCCTAACCTTGAAATTACACATTTTCCAAACTTTCAAGACTTTGTACAAACCCTGCATGTCACAGTAGAAATAACACATGTATAAATTCCATTTAACTGCAGTTTCTGGGTCCTGGTGGCTCACTGTCACACTCTCATACCCGGATACTTGAATAGAACGGAGCCATCAGTATATATGTACCTATTTTTTTATTTTTTTATCATTGCTTACATTATGGCGAAGAGGTGTTTCACTTACTTACACCTTTAATCATAATGTAGAGTATCACAACTACTAAGATAGAGCAGACCTTTGTATTCTAGAAATGTGGTAAACATTTCTAATTGAACAAAAGGTATTTAATGTGTAGCAGCTGTAATACTACATTTTAGCTTCTGTGCAGTTGATCTGTTTTATATTTGGGTGCACGATTTAAAGTGTGAGGGGAAAACCATATCAACCCAACCACAGTTTGTACCACACAATCATCACAAGAATCACAAGTGAGGAAGCATTCAAGAATCATGCAGGGCACATTTACCGTGAGGATGAGGAGATGGTGGAAGGAGGCAACTGATGGTTTTGTGCTAAGAGATTGTTTACTTCAATAATAATGGAATTACTCACAGATTACTCCAGAGCAGCAGCTACTCTAAATCAATTATAGAGCCCGAGTCTTTTACATGAGGTATGCATGGGAAGACTAAAAACTAACTCAGCACACAAGTATTGCCTGGACTAGACTGGTGTTACATTTGAGGCCAAATAGCTTTCGCTGCAGATTTCATTTGACGTTTTTTTTCCCACGTTTTCAAAATCTGTCAAAATCTGACAGCATCCCACTTAGAGGTGTAGTCATCGTTAATTAAGTATACAGAGCTTTGTGTTTACACACTCCATGATGCTTAATAATAGTGACGACACCTGAAGTAGGCGGACAAGGCCACATCGACATTACCACGTTTTCATTTTAACCCGGCGTTTTTAAAATGAAAACAATCTCCATACAAATAGTTTAGCACCGTATCAGAAATAATCTGTCCATTTTAAAATGACTGAAGAGGCATCTCGCAGTTATTATGTAATTCGCGTACTATTGGTTTCATACTAAGGATTCGGACATATTTAAACCTCGGACTGTTTTAGCATACTAAAATCACATGTTAATATGGAATTTCAGACGCAAACATAGACTCAGAATTTGGTGGAAGAAGTGGCCAAAATAACTAAAAGAAGTTGAGAGATTGGTTTTGGGCAACACCCTGGGAGCACTTGCTCGAGTACAAAAGCCATCTACTCACAGCTATTCTTCACGGCGCTGTAACAACACTACACACACAGCTATGCGGTCTCGCCTGCACATTTGGTCTGGAGGTTTCTTCAGATTGACTTTGTTTAGGCGGTGAGGAACCCTTAGGGATCCCTGCACCCCCTCCGTCCCTCCCGCCCCTCCCTCTGCTCCTCCATCTCTCAGCACTCACAGTAGAAAGCTCTGTGGGGTCCAGCACACTCTCCAGTTTCACCGCTGCCATGGTAGTCTCAGCCTGTCCTGGAGCAGATGTGGCCCTGCCCTGCGACGCGCCACCCTCAGCCCCACTGTCCCCCGGGGCCAACAGTGCACCGAGCCCGTCCGTCTGGGGAAGGTCTGGGGATGTGGAGAGGGCCAGAGCGGGGACTGGGACTGATAAGGTAATGTCTGTTGGTGGTGGGACTGTGGCTGAGGACGGGGGGGGCTCTGGGGCTTGGGAAGGGGTAGGAGCTGGTATGGGGGGAGGAGGCGCGTCGTCACAGGGTGCGTCGACACACTGCCCCGAGTCTCGTACACTCTCTGCTGGGGGCTGCACCGACAGTCACACACAAACACACGCAAACTCAATTAAAGACATGCATATTTCAAGCAATTCATAGGCGTTTTCGGACCGGAGGAACTTTTTCATAGTTCTAAGAACCCCTTTTTTTCTTGAGTCTGCACTGTAAGAACTAGGAACGATCGCAGTTCTTAGAACACCGTTTTCAGGGATGTTTTTTAGCTCCTATTTCAGAGTATTTCTATTCCTATTTCTCTCCCAACGCAAGAGGAACCGTGAGTGAGGCAAATGTTGAACACAGCCAATGCAGCACCAGGAACCGCCATTTTCTCAAAAACGTTAGCCGTGTAAACAACAAACACAAACTACAGCTCTGAACGAAAAAAAATGGAAGAAAACACGGACAAATGGACCGTCAGTGAAGTCCAGGTTTTACTGAGCATATATGCGACGGGGGAAATACAACAGGATTTGACCTCTTTTTTTTTTTTTACCTTATTGAATTAGAAACTGGGAATCGATAAGAACCGGAATCGATAAGCAGAATCTGAATCTCAATCTGAATCTGAATCAATAAAATTCAAACGATACCCAATCCTAAAGGCATGTAGTTCTCGGGGGAGCTCCACGGTGGGCAGTTCCTCTCAGATAGTCCCCAGAACTGTTTGGTCCGAAAACGCCTCATGAGAGCAATAACAAACAAACAAAAAAAATCAAACCAGTCAATACTCAACACATAGCTGAAAACACAAATCATGCAGGAAAGCTGACATGCCCTAAACATCCAATTATGATCAAAATAAGCTGATAGATTGGAAATACTGATCTGTATTTCAAAATCAACCGATGGCTATAACACACTCTCACCAAGTGTGTGTCGAGGCATCGACATAGTATTTATTTCAGCAGAGTGAAAATGGGTTTTCTGCCTCTGAAATGTCAGCGCACAATCAATCGCCTTAAAGTTGATATGCCTGTCTGGACAGTCTGTCTATGAATACCATGGAGCCCAAAACAAAAACAAATGTGGCTGATAAAATGGTCTAGTGTTACTCTGCTCCTTGTGAATAATTGATATCCAGGGACTGCTCTGGGAGAAAGACGTCAGTACCTCCATCATGTTCCCGTTCTCTGGACGTCCGACCTTCTCCAGGGGGTCTGGCTCCACGGGGACTTGCTGCTCGGAGTCCTTCTGGGTCGCGTCCTTGTCCGGGGGACACTCAGGATGGAGTTGTTGCTCCTCCTTTGGCGGCAGGTGTGACGGGTTACACTTGGCGCTGTCCTGCTGCTTTGGGGTTACCTGAGCCAAGACAGGACTGACCTTGGCAACTATGGCGGCGGAGCGAGGCTTGGCAGTGCGTCCTCGCTGGACCGTCTCCCAGCCCTCAGCGTCCTTTTTACCTGGACAACACCAGAGGTACTGTGTCAGTCACTGAGAAGAAGAAGATGCGTTACTGTGCTCGCCATGTTAGGAGGAACCGCGTTCTCTCAAAGTACATTCTGGCGGGGTTCCCACTCTTTTTAAGAAATCCTTTTCCAGGACCTTTCCAGGAGTTTTTCTTGAAAATCAAGGACAGCACTTGCTCACAAATGGTCATATAATTTACCGGTAGGCCTTATATTGACACGTTTCACCCGCTCACGGCTCCAGAAAATATAGACGACGCCGAAAAGATTTCTGAAAGTCCGTTACGCACCACAGGGAGCGTTCTGCTTTGCGTCTGGTAAACCTGCGTTGAAGTGCAGCTTATCCTACCAACAACTAGAGTTTCAAACTAAAT
>JAOVVB010004074.1:0-17182 GCA_028570985.1 Heterobranchus longifilis | reverse complement strand
AAACAAAAACACATTCAAAAAACCCATTGACTTCCAGACGAGAGAACAGGAAGTGCTAAAATGCTAACTCATTTCCAGGTTTTAAAACTACAAACTTAGGCGCCCTATAGTCGATATGAAGCTACGTGTATGCCCAGCCCATTCCCAATTGTCCCTTGGGGATAAATAACATTTATGTGTGTGTGTGTGTGTGTGTGTGTGTGTGTGTGTGTTGTTCCAGGTGGCAGAGCTTGAGGCCCAGCTGGGGCATCCCGCTGCCGGTCAGACTGCGAGAGAGGAGCTGAGTCGGTCTCTGGAGGAGCTGGAAGCCCTGCTGAGCGCCAAAGATCAGGCAAGACACTCGTTCACTCCCTCCACTGCACACGGTCCAAATCCATTCACCATCCCAAAGGGAACCTCAGTGTGCAAAACCAGCCTGCAATACACCAGCACACAGTTTGTTGCACACACTCAGTTTGTGAAAATTGAGCCTCAATCTCCATCTGATATTAATTTAAAAACCTGCAGTAAAACTGTTATTTACTATAAATGTATTAAGCCAGGAGAGCTGGAAAAGTACAAGTGCCACTTTGAGTATTTATTCTCTAAATCATCTTTAAGTCTTTAATGAGATCTTTCTGGTTCAATAATCTTGTTTTTGCCTCAACCAAAAGATAATTACTAAACAAAATGTTGAGAAGAGACTGCACTTTGGGGATTTTACTTATGCCCTTCTAGTGTCTATTTCTCCCGAGTCCTTAATTTATCTTCGAGGCACAGTAATTGTTCGTCAGTTTGGTCGGACAGAGAGAGCTTTGATAAAATACCACAGCCTCACAGCCTTCAGAGCAGTGACTCACCTTCATAACTGTTTCCAAGCTTGCTTTAATATTTTTATGATGTCAAAGCATCACCTTGTGAATATTTTGTCCCCGTTTAAGCCAAGCCAGTGTCCATCAAATGCATGCTGGGCACACTCAGCCAAAACCCATTTTCTCTGGATAAATAAAACGGAAGGTGATTTATTCCTTGAAAGCAGCTCGCTGCTGCCCTGTCCCCAGTCTCATTAAAGGGATAGTTCAGAGGTTTTGAAGTGACGTTCTATGAAGTAGTTATGTATGGTCAGTGTGTTAGGTCTTCTGCTACGGAGGGTCAGACGGAAGTCAATAGACGCCTACTGCGAGTCATGGGGACGTCAGAAAAACATATTTTAGCCACCGAAAAAAGTATACAAATCCAAATGAACCCTCTTTGATGTCTTATCTCCAGCAGCAGCATGCACGTGCATGTGTGCACACAAACACACAAGCCCCACCCTTTGAAAAACCAACAAGTTTCACTTTTGGTAACAGGATTTGTGCAAAGTCACGATGACATGTTTCCCCCCCCGGGGGCTGAATCACCCTGTAAACATCAAGGTGTCCCAACACTTCTTCATTACAAATGGCAACTGTGACTTACATCACAAACATAACTATAAAATTAACAACAAACATAGTACATATATCCATATACACATACTGTACATACATACATACATACATACATACATACATACATGCTATATGTAATTGTAATACAACAACAAATCACTTCTACATCAATTCAAATTAATACTTCATCTTATAGCAGAAAATAAGAGAAAAAGCCAAATAATATTATCACAAAATAATCATAACTCAGAATCCCAAGATTTTGATATTGTCAGGATCTCCCATTTATTTATACTTGAGCTTTTTGCTCTAGCCTTCATTATCTTTTCTTGGAAAGAATAATGTTAAAAATAAAATGAAAGAGCTCAAAACCAGTTTGTTTTGGCACATTGAATACATAAAGTTTGCCAAGCAACACAACAGTGATCAATAATGTATTTTTATCATTTTGAAAACCCCCACATGTCCCAAACCTTCACACACCTGAAAAATGACTTTTAGAGACACATGAATGATTTTTGTGCAAAACAAAAGATGAATGTTGCATGTTGTGATAAACGGTGGATGGCGGATGTGTGGGGAGGCGGTGTGAACGTGGTGTTGTGACAGTTTGAATCACTGTGTTTTCAGGAAATTCACAATCTACAGAGCAAGAAAACAGATGTGAGTGAGCTGGAGAAGGAGAGAGAGGAGGCCATGCAGAGACTGCAGGTGAGATGACAACTGGCTGAGTGTCTCTCTTATGTAAAACCTCGTGTTGCAGTCAGCTTTGCTTTGATTTACAAGTACACTGGGAAATGGCACATACTGTACCTCATACAGGCGTTATGGTTGAAGAAGGTGTTTTGGGTTCAGTGATACGTTAATATGAAGGGTTCATTTGCAAAAAAACGATATCTACGTTTTTATTTATTGTCCTAAATCATGTTTTTTTTTTAAAATGCCCAATCACACTGGTGTTTGGTTTTGATAAGATATCTCAAAATATTTATGTTTTCATAAATCATGTTTTTATTGTGCACTCAAGGAAATATCAATGTGTTGATTTATTCATTTAAAGAATAACGTATAGCAAGTGAAATAAGAATACACAACAAATAAACAAGAAGAACGGACAATTAGTTTGCACCACATAGATTGCTACACAATAAAAGTTTTGAAAATAATTTGTTAGGCTGGGTTTCTACTAGAACATGTTTACATGCTTTAATGTTCAAAAACAAACGTTTTTCTCATACTGTCTGTCTGAATATACCTGTATTCACCCTCTGACTCTTTAAGCCCCACTCCCAAAAAAGCCCAGTCTGCTCTCATTGGTCAGCGTTTCTGGGTCTTCCACATCTGTGCTGTCGGCGTTTCTGCACCGTCATTGCAGCCGGGGAATGACTGTTACAGCACTTTCTATGTATAGTATAGTTGTGACATCAGAAACAGAATCCAGGCTGTGTGCATTTCTCCGTGGATTGAACATTTTGATACTTTCACAGTATTTATGCATCTAGACCTGCTTTATAATTAAAAAAAAAAAACATGGAAATCTCACTTACAATATGGGACCTTTAAGTAAAATATCAATTAACTTAAAATACTGCGTATGTGATTATTTACACTTTAAAGACAAGCTTTTAGCATTTTTCAGCTTGATGAACGAGGCTGGTTGGGGTTACTGCTGCACAAATTGGTTCTCCTCACCTACGTTGTTGTTGTTGTTACTTCTCAGTGGTGCTCGTGATTCAGTTGCTAAGAGGTCAGCAGTTCAGTTTTTAAAGGATTTTCTTTTCAAGTCTTGTATGAGTACAAGCTGTTTCACTGATTTCTGCTCTGCAGATATTCATAGCAGAAATGTTCATGCTGTATTTTGATGTTACTGGTGTATCTGGTTTTGTTTGTCTCACATGTATGTTTTACATTTTCCCATCATGTTAAGGTCTCAGTTGGTTTGATATGTGTAGCTGCGAGACTAGAAGCATCCTTATAGTAAGTTTACATGCTGCTGTTCTCCAAACCAAACATGGCCACGCAGCCGACTCATGGAAAATCACAGTGCTGATAAATCTACAGTATAACATAGACAGCACAGGTCAGACCTGCAGCAGAGAATCAGTAACAGAGAACTTGAAGGAGAAAACAATAGCATTGAGTCTCCGTGCTAATGCAGGAGATTATACCTGATGCATATTGCATAGCCTTAATTAGGTCCTCTATCATTTTTAGCAGTGGTGTCAGTTGTGAATTATGTATATTCATATTTGACCTTTGCTGTCCTTGTGTTCGTTCCATAATCTATTCATTGCTGCATTTGGCACACAGAATAACCTCATAAAGCACCAAATTGCACATTTAAATTTATGGTACAAACAGTTTAAAGCCAACAGGCCTGATGTGACATTCTCATTAAAGTGTATTGCAGTCAGCAGCAGAGTGACGAATTCACAGACTGATTTAAGTAAAGCTGAACTGGTTCTTGTTGAAACCTGCAGAAATAAACTGCATCTGCGACAGTGCCAAGATGCTTTACTTGCTCCAAAGCTGTTGTACTGCAGGACAGTTTGAGTTAGTGTTGCACAATATAGCGTTTTTCTTTTATCGTTATCACGATACCAACTTGCACAGTAAACGCATCACAAAAGACTGCGATGTTGCACTTTGAATATACAGCAGTAACAACGTATTAAATTGCATTTCGTCTGTAGCTGCTATTTTTGTCTGATACGGCTGTTAACTCTCTGGCCAATCAGACAGCGCCCTCGCCGCGTTAGGCATCATTGATTGGTCAGAATCTGCATGTATGCGATTTATTACTCGTGCTGCCGTGCTCTGCATGGTTGAAAGAGGAAAGTCTGAGAAGATAACTGCAGACAAAGTGTGAATGCCAGAGAGGAACTGGTGCCCTAAAAAAAATAAAAAGCATGTCAGCCATCTGGCAATGTTTTGGAGGTACTGTGCAAGAACGGAGTACTTTAATACCTGTTTATACAGCGCAAGTAACGTCGCTATCGTGATATTCAACAACGTTACCACATATTTTCCTCATTTAGAGCAGCCCCAGTTTGAATAGTTAATTTTAGTCTTTGTTATATTCATGTTGAAATGTAAATGTACAGAAATATACCAGTAGTGCACAGAAAGAGTAAAGGCATGTAGACATACACCAGGATACATGTACTCATCATTATACTCAGTTTGTAGATATAAACATTTGTGTAAAATCTTTGTATTGCCACACTGTTTTTCTTGTATATCTGTCTGTCTTGGAAAATGTACAATAAAAACACAGCGAAAATACAAAGAAAGCATACAATTTGGACAGCAACTCATGCAGAAAATAACCAGAAATACATCCAGATGAGAAAACAGTATCTTGTAAATTGCTCCTGATGACATAGCCAATGGTGTGTGAATGTTTACCTGATGAGCAGGTACCTTGCATAGTAATTTCTGTCACCAGTGTGTGAATGTGGTGTGAATGACTAGTAGTAAAATCTCTTTGAGTGGTCGCTAAGACTAGAAAAGCGCTATAGAAGTCCAGTCATTTACCATATTAACAACAGTGAATGTGTTCTGCAGGATCTGGAGAGACGAAACGGCGACTTGGAGGATCGGGTCCAGAGTGCTGAAAAGACGCTGGCTTCCAGCCGGGAGGAGCAGGGCCAGGCGGAGGTCGAGGTCCGACGTATCATCGACGTTCTGGACGTCAAAATCTGCGACCTGAACGACCTGAGACAGAGCCTGGCAAAACTCATCGACAAATAGCCACAGCAGCAGTTGGGCTGCATCTCCACAGTCGGCACTGGTTCCTCCCATGTGGCCTTGATTTGTGTTTCTCTGGTTTATCAGCAGAGCAACAATCAACGCAACACGGAGGAAAGTGTACAGATGTTTACCTTCATGGTTCTGATCAGTGCAGGTAAACAGCAGGTATCAGAAACCTCTTAAAGGTGCTATGTACAGAATAAAACCTCATTCTCACATTAATACTGCAACCTTGGTATGATTACCATAAACAGTCGACAGTGTGGCCTAACTTGCTACTACTACTTTTTTCTTTTTCCATGCAATAGTTTCCAGCAGCTGCATTATGTAATAACTCGACAAAATGTAATGCATTTTCACTTCATTATGTAATAACAGCTGCATTTTGTAATAAACAGCTTGAACGCAATATGTAATACATTTCCCCACATTTTGAAATCATTTATTACAAATTTTCAATGAAAATTTTTAATTTCTTCCAAAGTTGCACTTTTGTATGAAAATGTAATAATATATGCATTATGCAATGACCAACAAGAATGGATGTCTTCATCTGTACACGTTATATTTTTAACAAATAAGGTGAATTAAACTTAAATATAAATATTACATTTCTTAATGGCAGAGCTGTGTGTGCAAATGAAAGATAATCTACTATTCTACTAAACTAATTGTATCTTTCAAAATTAATTATGAGTCAGTATGATTCATGCTAGAATGCATAAAATAAACATTATTCTTAATTTATAATGATTTTTATGAAAGACATCCACTTTGGTTGATTATTACATGATGCATGTATTATTACATTTTCATAAACAAAAGTGCCTCTCCCACATTTTGTAATAACCATTGAAATATGTAATACTTTATTACAAAACGCAGGTTTTATTACACAATGAAGTGAACATTTATTTTGTCTAGTTATTACATAATGTGTTGTTACAAGGATAATATAATGTTTACTCTTTCCACCAACTGAAATCACTGAAGAAAGAAAGCTTTCAATCAGTTTGCTCTGGAGAAACGGCGCCCTCCTCCTCTTTTTGGTGCCATTGCAATCCAGTGTATTCTGTCAAGATCTGACCCGGTGGTTTACAACGGAAAATAGAATAGTGGCTGCTAGAAGCTGACAGTCTTTTCAGCGATAATCTCAATTGTTTATGGTAATTGTTAGAGCTGGGTATTGGTACTCGTATCGACTGAAATAACCCAGTACCAAGTAGTATCGCAACTCCTCCAGTGAAACGATACCTGCATTCAATCCTTTTTGTACCCAGATCTAGAAAAAAATTACTATTTGTGGTTTTGCTCACAGCCAATCACCGCAAGTGTTCTTCGATTTAATACGACGTGTGATTGGCCCACTAACGCAGCAGCTGCAGCACATACAGTCTGTGGTGTGGTGAAGTCAAGATGCCACCAAAACATTCGGAAGTATTGAATGAAGTAGGAAAAAAAGGTATCAAATGAAGTACTGTATTGGTACCAGTATCACTTTAAGGGTATTAGTACTGGTGTCATCATTTTTAAATGATAGCCAGCCCCTAGTGATTATAAAAAGAACTGAGGTAATGATTTATTGATAACAAATATTTAAAGCACCTTTAAAAGAGGACTTTCACCAAAACTGATTTTTGCTATTTTGCAAAAGTAGACATTTCCAACAGGTATTTTCTACTTTTAGTCTTTTTGTGTGATGTATCTTTATTTAATACAATGCGGGGCAATCCGCTTTGTGTTAGAATGTTCTCTTACTGAATTAAGAGGCAAGAGTCGCAGTAAAACTAGGAAAGAATCGAAGGATAATGGCCTGACAGTGTTTAATAAAGCCAGCGGTGCTCTGTTTTCCTGCAGAGCTGGAGGTCGGAGCACAGACAGTAAAACTGCACAGCACGACTCGCATCAGAGCTTGAGATGGTTGGAAAATAAAGTTTTATGGGCAATTTGATATTTATACCTATATTAAACATAAATATTTGATCATAATTCTGGACATGTGGTTTATAGGAACACAGCGGCTGTCCATAAATGTTTTGTTCACTCGATTTGACACATTAAACAGCCTGAGGCCCCTGTGTGATAATAGTCCTGTATGGAAGTTATGCATTTTCTCATAATGTTATTGGTAGATCTCAGAAGCCACTGCGAGTAAGACAACTCTGAACAATCAAATCAAGATATAAAGTGTCTACTTTTACACAATAACAACCTTGAGTTCATGTTGGTGTCATCTGTAACACTTTACAGTAAGATACACAAACTTCTGAGGAGTTTCCAGGGAACAAATTAACTGCTGCCATTAGTTATGAGGACTCCTAATCAAAGTTTATAGAATAGTTAATGATTAGTTAATTGTAAAACGAGGAACGACTTGATAATTGATGAATCAAGTACTTTCCTAATAATTCCTAATGGAGGACTATATAGTAGATAATGATGAGGTACTAGATAAAAGCACAAGGGACACAAAAATGGTAAGTAATCATAACATAATGATGACGGTTGGGTATTGTTTGGATTTTATCGATTCCGATTCTGCTTATCGATTCCCAGTTTCGATTCCAATAAGGTAAAAAAAAAAAAGAGTTCAAATGTTTAGAAAACAAAAATATCTTTATTCTTTTCAGAGCTTACTTTGACATTTATTGTTTCATTAAAATAAGTTAATTTAAAGTTAGTTGGTTTCGGTTCTAATCGGTTCTCGGTTCCCAACCCCAGTAATGAGGGACTACTTAGTAAATACTCAGTATCATGTATCACTTTACAGTAAATAATGTTTGAGTAATTAGTAATTAATGAGTCGTTACTAGTTTTGTGCCGCTCAGCAGCTGGTTCAGAGTTAATCAGGAACAACTGAAGAAGAAAGTGGTCAGTATGATCGAATCACAGATATTCGTGAACTAATCAATAATTAATGATTCATTAATCTAGGATCTTCAAGTCTGTTATCTAATAACTCATCACTATCTACTATATACAGGGTTTGTACAGCTTTTTAAGAGTAAAATTCAAGCATTTTTCAAGGTACCTAAACCAAAAATGCCCAGACTACCAGTTACTATATACTATTGTTACTATAAATGCAATTGCAAAAAAATACATGAGTGATTGTGTAGATGAAACATCAGAATCTGTTGAAGATCAATGATTTTTCAAGGATATATTCTATAATTCAAGCCTATCCCTAAGCTTGAAAACATAACGGTTAAGATTCTGCATTTTCCTTTAAACTTTTCGAGACTTTGAATGAACCCTGTGCAAAGTCCTCCATTAAGAATAATGAAGTATTTATAATGATTCATCAATTATCAAGCCATGATTCCTCACTTGTTTCTCATATAACTAATAATGAACTAATCATTAGCTGCTCTATAAAATGTGATTAGGAGTTGTCAACTAATGGCTCACTGGCAGTTAGTTCCTGGTAACTACTGGAAAGCGTGTGTACGTTACTGTAAAGTGTTGGCGTGCCACCTTTCCTTCAGCACTGTGGAGATGCAGCCAGTAGTGAGTTTGGTCAGGACACGGACACATGGACTCTGAATAAAGTCCACCATCAGCAGTGTGGACTGGCTTCACACTGGCCAGAACATCGACTAACTCAGAGATGCAACAACCTGCTCCCACTCTGTCCTCTGAGGATCAGCGTACAACTGTTTGTTTTTGTTCGTGTTTTATGAGGACTGCTCTTTTCTCACCACTTATTCTATTATTCATGTTCATCGATGGGTTTCCTCACAGTCGGGATGGGAAATCAGAGCTGGCTACCGGTCAAGATTCTGTTGAATTCAAGCTGCGGCTGGTAGGTTTGTTCTCTCCACCGAGCCACTTTGAACGGTAGAAAAGGTCCAGGTGTGTCACTGGTCCTGGTGTGTCACTGGTCCAGATGTAACACTGGTCCAGGTGTAACACTGGTCCAGATATGTCACTGGTCCAGATATGTCACTGGTCCAGATGTAACACTGGTCTAGATATATCACTGGTCCAGATGTAACACTGGTCCAGATATGTCACTGGTCCAGATGTAACACTGGTCCAGGTGTGTCCCTGTGGCCTGTGGACAGAGACTTTCCCATCCTGTTGTGTTGAACCTCACATTGCACTTGACTATGTTTGTGCCAAGTTTGATTTTGTTTACATGTGTCAGTGTTCACAAAATGATCCAGTTGTACTTTCTGTACTTTTTCTGTGTTGCTCAACACTACGATTTACCATAATAGTAATAATAACCCTAGAGAGCATAGATCACTATGAGAGCACTGCATGAGCTCTGCAGAAGCCCCGTACCTGCCAAGGAATGTGAAGCTGTGTGTGTGCGTGCACAATTACTTTAGCAGGGTGCAGTCGGAGACTGCTCGAGTTAAAAAGCACAACTGCAGTAGTTTTAGTAAATAGGTACTTAATTGACTTGTCTTGTCAGCTTTGTGTGTGAACTTCTGATGCACAATATCTATCGATCTTTGCTTCTCGCCCCCTGATGAGTTATTGATTTCTTCATGTGACGGTAATATAGGTACAAATAAGGTGCAGTCTTTTGCAGCTGATGATGCATTAAGTGCCAGAATTAGGGCTGGGCGATACGACGATATATATCATCAAAACGATATAAAGATGTGTGTCGTATATATTTTTCTATATAGTTTCTATCACATTGTAAAAAAAAAAACAGCGGCTGAACTGTGTTACGGTAATATTTACGTCATTTGGACGACGCTTTACGTAAACATCCTTGCACGAGCGAACCACAGAGGCGCTGTTTTGCAAACAGAGTATACAAAAATAGGCATTACCATGTGGTTATTTCATATAGACGATATTTACAGTCATCATTATAATAAACAGTGTTTATTTATTGAATTACCAGAAAACATGCTATATTGTGATTGTATGAAATGACCAATATCGGGATAACATTTGAGCCATATCGCCCAGCCCTATATCCAGAATCATGCTAACATGTCAAAATGTGATTTTAAACAGGTCATAATGAAACATGTTCATGCAAACTACCTGCTAATGTAGTAGCACTCCATTATTACATTAATCTGAAATTATTTTCAACTGAAGGTTTATTTATAACCACAACTTATATTATAGTTTGAGTTAGGTCTGAAAAGATTTACAAACAAATATCACCTCTACAGTCCAACAAGCCTAATACAGTAATGACAACATGTAAACAGCACGCATGGCCAAAACATGGAGGCCGCCTGCGTATATCTTTATACATTGTATTATAAATGTTGTATTTTCATCACATTTACAATAAGGAGAAGACATTCAGTTGTGTTATTGTTCACTGGATCTTGGTTATAACTGTGATATTGCCTTTGAAATTTAGATTTTATGCTAGGCATGGGTGAAAATATTATTTTTTCCTTAATTGCATCTCCATTTACTCTGGAATAGTAATAGAAATAGGTTTACTTACAATGGATTCATATTCTTTAGCTTCTTACCTATCAAAGACCAAAAATATGCATAAAGGCCTTATGGTTGAGGAGCTATTCCTGATTCATTTGGGGTATGTTATTTTAGGTGTTTTTTTTTTCCTGAGAGTTAGGGCTTAATAATGTTTTCTGCATTGTGTTGCTATTGATCACATTAAGAGGTTATAATATACCTTCAGTCCAGCAATATTGACGTTTCATCATTTTGACACGTTACTGCACTATCTGGGAGTTCTGACACCAGCTGCTACAGACGAGCATCACTCAGTTAGCAATAACAATGTTTCTAGCATAGATGCCTGTTCATAGATAATACAAGTCATTTGTAGTAATGAGACCTCTGTAAAGCCTATTCTCATCCACTTTAACAACAGATGTGCTTTTTAAAAAAAAAATCCACAACTGTGGTGGGTTTTTTTTCATCATAGTTTCACCAGATTATGGGATTGCTACCAGCCTTTTATCAAGCATGAAGAAAATGCAGAGGCTCCTCATGGTTGATGTAAGACACACTTTGCTTCGCAACAGTTTTATTCCAGTGTATCATTAATGCACAATAACACTGTGTAAATACAGTAGCAGTAAACTGTCCTCTTAACTGTGAGACTCAACTTCCCCACAGAGGACTCATTTTTCTCTTCAGGATCAATTAGGTATTGAATTATTGTACAATATACGATCAGCTGTGTTGTAATTATATAATAGAATGTGAATTAGATCTTCAGTATTATTGTGTATTTACAACAAATTTAAGGAGAAGTCCACTTTATATTTGAGGCTATTTAGCTGCTTGCTGGTGGTGTACATATTCTGTCTGAATATGGCCATGCTGGATGGAAAAAACATTCATACACCTTATTGGGAGATATCCGAATACATTCTGGGAAATGCAGAAATCACCAGCTGAAGCATAAACAGTAGATGCAGGTTGAGGGACATCATAATAAACAGGATTGGATATCTGTGGGTGGATTATCTCTTAAATACACTGGAATAAAGCCTTTTTAAAACATGTTACAAGCTACAGCTACAAGAGAGAATGCAGTACCAAAGACGCACCACTGTCACACTACAGCCACATCAACTGGAATAAATACGACTTCTGCACGATGCTGAAGTTCATCTCAGATTTTTTTTATTTTTTATTTAACATTTGATTTGAACTGCTCATTGCTCAGTCAGTGTCTAAAACATTTGACTTTTCAGTACGACTCAAAAATACCTCAGAATACTTCATTTAGTTTCATTGAAATATTGATAAATAAGAGGACAACTGTCAACTGGTGTTGGCCACAATTTTGTTGTTTCACAAGAATAACTGAATTTGAGGAGAGCAGATGTTTGTATGGTATTTGACAATGTGCGATGAGTTCCTTATATTTGTATAGAACTGTTTAACATTAAAACTCAGTCATGCAAAGTCACCGCTGTGCTCTTTGTGATGGGAGGGTGAGAAACTCTGTTGTGTAATTCAGAATTCCCAGTTTGCATCTTACATTTCCACATGATTTAGTATTTGTTTTTCTTGGTGTTTTAGTTTCCTCTTAATGAATTGAAAGATAAGTTCATCAGGCTTTGAGTCTGCGATGCATTTGGCTGTGCTGCTTGCTGTGTGGCAGCATGGGTGAGGAAACCTGTTTAAATGTAGTGCAGATAGTGTACGATATTGAATTTCTATCAGCCGATAATCAAACAGCAGCAGGTGTTGGAAACACTGTGATAAACTAGTGCTGGGACGGATGGCACCCTTCTCATTTGGATTCAGCCACCAGCCATGAGAAATGTGTTTTGTTAACGATGCAGTTCGGACACATGGCATTTTGTTTGTGCCATCGATTCAGACTGACACAAATGCCATGTGCCGGTTTGCGTGCCAAATTGAAATAAAAGTGGAAACCACTCCCAACCGGCGTCGTGCCAGTCAGGTTTTGGAGTGCACCCACTGTTTCAACCAGCGCCAGTTCCAAGCAGCAGGTTTACTGAATTACCCAGATAACTCAGTGAACGGGCTTCTGACGTTAATTACTTGCCAAACTCTTCTCATGAATATCTTTCATCTTAATTTTGGGAACATTTGGCAAACAGTAACAAGAGTTTATTGCACCAGCTTCATCTTGTTTCAGTCTGGTTAGTTTTTCCTTGCTGTTAAAAATCACCCATGCACAGCCTCAGGACCATGTTAATTCAAATTATACCAAACATTTCACCGTTACTTCCCACCACTGAATAATATAAGTCAGACAAGCGACATCATTTTCTTACATTTATTTTTAACACAAAATGGCAAAGAGCCGATTCAGTCAAAATGTCTACTTCAGCTTCTTCTTGGGGCGAAGGTTGTTGGTGTGTCCACACTTCTTCTTACGGCAGTTGACAGCACGGGGGTGCAGACGGGCATAGCACCTGCAAAACAAGTGAAAAAAAAAAAAGCTATAAGGAAATGTTTCCTGAACCAACATTAACGTTCTGAATTTATTTCTGGTGCCAACAAATTTAGGAATATATTTGTACTTCGCACTTTTATACTTTGTTCTTTAATATGATATATATATATTCTTTTTTTTTTTTTTTATATAAAACTGACCAACCCACACTGCTTGCAGTGCCATTTAAAGTGTTTTGGTCTAAACCACAACCTACCACATCACAGTAAGTAACAGCAGTATTGTACACCCTTAGATAAAGTTAAAGGTCCAGTGTGTAGTATTTAGCTGCCTGACTTGGCAAAAACGGAATTAGTATTAGTACTTTTAATTAGTATATAATCCCATCAAAATAAGAATTATTGTGTTTTTATTACCGTAGAATGTTTTTTTACCTACATGGGGAGCAGGTCTCCCTCCATGGAGGTGGCCATCTTGCAGCTACAGTAGCCCAGAACAGACAAACATGTCTAGAACGGGCTTTTCGCGTTTTTTACATTTCGTGGCTGGAAATGCACCAGTAGGAAAACGTAGACGAGTGTTTGTTTTTGCCAGCCAACATTTTTTGTTTGTGAGAAATTTGCAGCCAAAATCTGTTCAATTAGTTTCTTGTCCCTGGAGACCACCATAGCTTGTGCATTTCTCCGAAAGACAGGGGTGAGTGGGATAGTGTTTCAATCTAGAACCTCACCACTAGATGCCGCTAAAAACTGCGCACTGTGCCTTTAACTCTCTGAACCCCAAGCACTTTCTGGGCGTTTTTTGCTCGTGTCACATTTTTAATTCACTGTGACTCTCATTTCACTGCAATATAAAGTCCTGCTCCTCTATGGAAACAGTACAATCATGGCTAGAACTAGGGAGAACTCAAAAATATCTTTTGGCAAATATAACACTGTTATAATGCCATAAATCATAAACAAAGAAAAAAGGCAAGTTGAGTTTCTTTGGTTACTTTTCCTGACTGAAGCATTTTTCATACATGATGCATTCAAGGATAATGTCTTTTTACAGTTTGTAGGTATGATAAATGGTGTACTTTTGGCGATAAAAAAAAAAAGAAATTACATATATATGCTTGCAGCGGGTTTTGGAGTTCAGAATGTAGACTGTATATAAAGATGGACGACGCGCCTCCACTTCCTCCCACTGTACAACAGTGAAGCCAAAATATCCTAGGTAGGGGCGCCGCCATGTTGTAATTTTGCAACCAGAGTCTGCGGAGTAGCGACCGGGCGGCATCAAAGTCCCACCCATACACCGGCCCGGCCAATCGCAAGTCAATCACAGCTGTCAATCATGACTTTTCACCCTGTTTATTATAGCATCAAAGAACTCATTAAAACGAAAATCCAAATCCAAAAAATGAACACTTGCACTTGCATTAGTGCGATAACAAATGACAGAAACCATCTTTTGGAAAAATTTATTCAACGTGTACTTTTACACATTACTTTTTAGCTTTTAGTTTGGCTCATGTCCCATCCACTCCCTCCCGAGGAGGCGGGACTTACGACCTATACTGCAGCCAGCCACCAGGGGGCGATCCAGATGTTGTGGCTTCACTTATGGAGAGCTGTTAGGCTGTCTGTCTTTATATACAGTCTTCCAGGGGTTAACTGATAAAACTGATTAAACGTGTCTAATGAAAATCGTCATTCTGTCTGCAGGAACACTTGATCCCAGGTGCGTACAAGTTTGACGCCCTCATCACGACCTTTGAGATGGTGTTATCTGACTGTCCAGAGCTGAGGGAGATCTCCTGGCGTTGTGTGATCATCGATGAGGCTCACCGCCTCAAGAACCGCAACTGCAAGCTGTTGGACAGCTTGAAGATGCTGGATCTGGTGAGTGGACCACAGCCCAATGTGGACCAATGGTCAGATGTGCAGAGAATAACAGGATGCTGCTTAAATGTTGCACTTAAGAACATACATGCAGTTTGAATTAGATTAAGGGCGCTTTCACACCTGCCGTGTTCAGTTGAATCGAACCCTGGTTTGTTTCCACTCTTGGTGTGCTTCGCTTGGGCAGTTGTGAACACAGTAATCGCACTCGGATCCGGACCAAAACAACTGCAGGTTGAGGAGGTAGTCTCGATGCGGTTCCAAAATAACTCTGGTATCGTTTGTTTGTGGTGAGAACGTGATCCGACTTCACTCAGACCCAACTACCAGCTGTACTCCGAAATAAAACACGGAAACATAAAATAGGAGAAAGGGGGGAGAATTAAAGATCAAAAGCAAGAGTGAAAAGGTGGGTTTTGAGGGCTGTTTTTAAGGATTGCAGAGTGCTGAGGGTGTTCCAGAGGGTGGGGGCAGCAGCAGCGAAGGCCCTGTCACCCCAGGTTTGGAGTTTAGTCCTGAGGGGTTGTAATAGGGGTGGGGGGGGCAGGTTGTTGATGGCTTTGAAGGTGGTGTGTAATATTTTGAAATGAATCTGGTATTTGATCGGGAGAATCTAAATGGCTTGGGATGAATTTACTGTTTATCAGACCATAAATATGTCATGACACAGCCACGGTCCCTCTGCGTCACGCGGACACCGTGAGGAGAGGGGACATCAGCTCTGGAGACAGACAAGTGAGTCTGCTGTCCTGGCGAAGCAGCAGGGAGAGGTGGAGGGACCGCGGCCGTATCCATGACACATTTGCAGCCAGCAGCCCGCTATCATGAGTTCTTATTATACATCCATTACAAATATGCACTAGTCCAGAACACAGGACCTTCTTCCTGTATTTACTGTCTTGCTCCTGCCCTCAGACACATCTGACCAATCAACAGATTGAATGTTCTGTTTGTAGTAGGGCTGCATAATATATCATGGCAATATCAACTTGCACAACACATCATGAAAGACACTCAGGGATTTTTTGAGTAAGTTGAAAGAGAGTATCGGTAGAAAACTGCTCTTTAAAATGTAACTATCATTCTTTTTTTTTTAATGGTGCCTGTGTTCACTTCATAACTGATATACGGATAAACTGTTTTTTTATCGCAAGTACTATCATTATCAGTGTTCAACAACGTTATTGCATATCACATATTTTCCTCACATGGTGCAGCCCCAGGTGTGAAAGCACCCTAAGACTGTTGCTTGTTCCTTAATGCACTCACTTTGTAGTGAGAACAGTTTGACATTGACATTCACTTTGAATGGCTTTTCAAGGATTATAGGACTTAATTTGAACTTCTCCTCATCTGTTATGTTATTTTTTTTCTCCCTTCTTATTTCCTTGTTCTTTCTCTTGTTCCTCCTGTATTGTCCCTTTGTTTTTTTTTCTTTACCTTCTTTACCCTTCTTCCTCCACCACCCCTCCTCCCTCTGTCTTTCTCTACATATCTTTTCTTTGTGTTGTGTGGTTTCTCTCAGGAACACAAAGTGTTGTTGACCGGCACTCCTCTCCAGAACACAGTGGAGGAACTCTTCAGTCTGCTTCATTTCCTGGAGCCGACTCAGTTCCCTTCTGAGACTGAATTCCTCCGAGAATTTGGAGACCTCAAAACAGAGGAACAGGTATGAAATATACACTCACGTTGGCATCGACATACTGATATTCACACACACACACACGTATTGGTATTGTGTAGCTGTCACTGAGCAGATCTTTTGTTTTCCTGATGCACAGGTTCAGAAGCTGCAGGCCATCTTGAAACCCATGATGCTACGGAGGCTCAAAGAGGATGTTGAGAAGAACCTGGCACCAAAACAGGAGACCATCATTGAGGTTAGTGTAAATGGTGCTCATTCAATGTAAACTCTGAGGTGTGTTAGGAGATCTGAACGACACAAGGCACAATTGTGGTATAAGGATATAGTATTATTTGCATGTATGGATATGTATATACTGTGTATGTGTATATGTGTGTGTGTATGTGTATGTGTATGCATGTATGTGTATATGTATATGTATATATATATGTATATATCAGAATCAGAATAGTTTTATTGCCAAGTATTTTTTACATAGAAGGAATTTGTCTTGGTGATATGGTGCATAACAAGAACACAACACACAGTATATAGAAACAAATAAAAACAGTAGGTATATGTAAACAGTACGCTCTGTATGAAAGCTGCATAATTTAGGGAATATGTACAGGGAATATTGACAGGAATGTGCAATATATGAATGTGCTAT
>JAOVVB010004065.1:0-17182 GCA_028570985.1 Heterobranchus longifilis | reverse complement strand
ACGTGAAAGGCCCGTTCTAGAGACAGGTTTGTCCGTTCTGGGCTCCTGTAGCTGCAAGATGGCCGCCTCCATGGAGGTAAAAACGGCTCATTCTAAGGTAATAAAAACACAATAATTAGTATTTTGATGGGATTATATACTAATTAAAGAATACTACTGAATATTATATAACATTTTTGCCAAGTCAGGCAGCTAAATACTAAATACACTGGACCTTTTAACATATTGTCAATGTAAAGGACACATGGAAGTATGTGGGCAGTGACAGTGACATCGTTTGAAATTAACGTATCAATTCTCATATATAAAGGGAGCATAAATGAGCCTTTAATCTCTTTCCATGCTTCCTGTATATCTCTACAGTATCTGCTATCAAAAATAAAGGCAAAATCGCCAAAAAACTACATGTAAAAAAACAATACACAGCAACCTAATTTAATATGGATGTGTTTATGGAATATAACAAATAATGATTTGGATTCTCGTCATCTCATGGCACCGATACGCAGCAATATAAAGCTTTACTATTTTAGAAAGGAGCTGGTTCTGATTCAACGTTGTTGTTGACCCTGTTGAAAACAAAGACTGCTCACAGGAAACACGGTCATTTGTTTTTACATGTGAGCCAACTGACAGCTTAATATGAGCTCAGCTGTTTTCTGTTCTCCCCCCCCGGGGTCAAGAGGGAGAGTATGAGGTTACCTCACGCCGTTCACTCTGACAGTGCATCATCAGGATCCGCTTTCCAAGACCAGGAAGTAGGTGTCACAGCGCATTAGTGCAGGATCACAGCTAATGATGTGTGTGTGTGTGTGTGTGTTACTGCGGTGTTTCAGGGGCACTTCAAGGCACCGTCGCTGCTGCCATCAAAGGAAGGACTCACTTACATGTGCACACACACATTCACAGCCAGGCACAGAGACATTGATGTTCTCCATCATTGTAATTATTTTATGGCGATTTTATGAATACAGACATACTGAACATCTGCTTTTAGGAAGATTAATTGCTTCCACTGTCATTGTGCCTGAAAAACTGAGAGAAAATTAGATCGAAAATTAATCTACATACAATTTTGATAATAATTGAATTGATGAAGTATGTAAGTGTAAGGATTTGCTGCTTTTCTTATACCATAGTACACAGAATATATCTTTTTCATTTCGGACTGGTGGTCAGACAAAAAAAAAAGACATAGGCTTTGAGAAATGGTGATGGGAATTGGGAACATTTTATAGACAAACAATTAATCAATGAATCAAGACTGAACTGATAATGAAAATAAAAAATAGTTACAGCTCTAGAATTAACATAACTTTTAGGCTTATTTTAGCTCATTGTTTTGCTTGTATGACTTACAGATTTACTGTATACTGTTGTGTTTTAGAAGTTCTCATCAATAAATATGTCACAAAATTACACGAAATCCATCTTGCCAGGCTCCAAGTAAAGCGTTTGGGTCCGGTCAGGATCTGACTGGACCAATCAGCGACCGGTACTGGCAGGTATGGGCGTGGTTTAGGTGTGTGACCTGCAGCGCGAGGACTGTTCTCTGTGTAGATGCTGCGATAGCAATAGTGTTGGTTATATCAGAACTGGAGAATATTTAGTCATTGAAAGAAGAGCAAAGAACGACCCTGAAGGATTTTCTGCACTTCTCCTGACTGACTTCTGCAGTTTTTGATAGACAGATGGTTCGTCCAATCACCTGCCAGGTATTTCTTCAAAGCGCCTGCCCTTTTCCAGACAGTTTCTAATGACGGCTTCTCAGATGGTGTCAGGTTAATAGGCAGCTGTTTCCAGTTAAAACACCTTTGATCGACTCCATCTGTATGCCAACTTTTAGCTCAGCACCGAAAAACAAACACACAAAGATGGTGAAGAAAGACAAACATCCAGCAGATATTTTCTCAGGAGTCGGTGGAGACCAAAACAGAGTTTAAAGGAGAGTTAATGTTGGACTTTTATCACTTGACCAGAAACTTCACTGTGTGTCTGCCCTAACAACTTAAAAGCCATATGTTTGTTGTGATTTTGTTCTCATAAAATTGTTTTTCTCTCGAAACATTAAGACTTTTTTCTCTGAACATTAGGACTTTTTTCTCATAAAATTGTGAGTTTTTTTTCTCAAAACATTACAACTTTTTTCACAAAATATTAAGACTTTTCTTTTTTAAGAAACAAATATTTTTATTGCATCACAGATAGGACACTGTAGTAAACTGCAGTCAATTTGTGAGATTCACAATATTCACAATTATCCTGATAATGGAAATTCACCACAATCAACTTATTGTGATTGTTCTTTATCGCAATCCACGATGAAATCAATTATCGTCCTGTCCCTAATAGTAAAGCAACTCTTATCGTTGTTTGTTAATGTGCAGCGTATCTGGAGAAAATACTTAATCTCACCTGTTAGTTGGGTTTTTTTTACCTACAAGTATTCATCTGTTGTGCGTGTGCAGGCCTCGTTGGCCCCGGTGAGCTCTGGAGCTCCTGTTGTGCTCCTCCGTCGCTCCCGGCCAACAGAAACACTCCCAGTGTGTGAGTCCACCCAGGTCAGCAGTTTCACCTCTCAGCATCTCCTTCACTGCTACCTCAGTACGCTCAGACACAGAAATGCACACACACATTTGCACATTTAATACCGTCTCCCCAGAGAACACCGAGTAGGATTAGTGTGTATTACTGGGATCTCCCCCAACTGGGCGGGGTCGAGCCAGATTTACTGTGCCCTGAAAGTGTTGTTTTCCTCAGGCTGGGGTGGAAAAAAAGACCAGATGAGAGAGAGAGAGACGGGGAATGATCGAGCATGTGCAGTGTCGTTTCGGTTGAGTGTAAAGTTACAGTGCTTTACTGTGTTTTACTGAGGTGAAACCAGGGTAAAGATGGACAGTGTGTATGCTTACACCATGGGCTCGGCCTGCAGGATGCACTCCCCGGTTGAGAAACATCAAAGATTCTCGATAAGTAAAGATGACATTACAGAGTCCGCCACTGGTACTGAATCGGACACACCTCCTCAGTGGACGTCGTGTGGATGGGTGAAAAGTTATTTTTGCACAATGTATTTTATATATATATACATTTATATTTTAATTTGTTAACATAAGATATTTACACAGCTAACAACAAGGAGTGGGACAATAATCGTTTTTATCATAAATCGCGATAAAAGCACTCACAATAAGTTGATCGTGGTGAATTAGCATTATTGGGATAATCGTGAATATCACAAATATCCTCAAAATTGACTGCAGTTTAATAGGCTGTCCTATCTGTGATGCAATAAAAATAATTGTTTCTTAAAAATCACAATTTTATGAGAAAAATGTCGTAATGTTTCGAGAAAAAATGGTAATGTTTACAGAAAAAGTCACAATTTTATGAGGAAAAAAAGCTGTTATCGAGAAAAAGTCACAACAAAGCAAATGTAACATAAAGTTATTCTAGTGCGTTTTAGTGCCGTTTTAAGCATATTCCGTTGATTATCGCCATAATATCATGACTCAGTTATAATTGTGACATGAAAGTTGCATATCGTCCCATGCTTACTAACAGCCATATTTAGCATTACAAATCTTATATCTCATCTGTGGCATTAGACTCAGACTTTAGACTCTGTGCTTTTCTTTCAAGTTATTTGGTATATTTTAATATTATTTTTTAGGTTCTTATCATTTTTCTCATCTCATTTTTTTTGTTTTTGTATTGAAACTAAATAGTTTTCTAATTAGTATTCAAGTTGTATTCAGTTAAGTTTTTGTTTTGTCTTCAAAACTAGGGGACACCCGTGTTATGATCATTTTTTTATGTGCGATTAAATAAATGAAAAAAGAAATGCTAGCTTCGCTGTGTTGCCACATCACACGACAGTTTGTTGCTGAGAAACGGGTCGCTAACAAAGTTAATTTTCTACTGATCTGTCCATCTGAAAAATCTAATTTTAGTGTCAGAATGTCCGGGAGATGTGTGGTTTGTGAAAACTGGACCCAATATTTACTTTGGTGACTATGGGGGCGAAACGATCGATCATAATCTGTGTTCACGTTCACGTCTCCCATTGGAATCAATACACTGAGAACTGCTGCTAGTCTCCTAAAGAGGCGGGGCCATAACTAAACACACGTGACACAGATACAGGAAATGACTCAGAGTTGCAGCGTCTCATTTGTAAACCACCTCTGGTAACATGGAAGGTGTATGTCTCGAGTGCCGGGTTATTAGGACTGTCCCTTAAATCAATTCTTAGTCGACTAACACTCATACGATTTTGTCGACTAATTGATTAGTTGATTTAATCGACAGATCTGTAAAGTTTCTCCACAAAGAATCATGCAAAAGCACCACTTTACATCTTGTGTTTACCAGAGATGTGCTCATAAGTTTCTTGGAAATAAATCATTTAGCATGAAAAAAACCCACATAAAAAATGAATAATCAACTAAAGAAATCGTTGTTTTTTAAGACCAAAACAACCGATAATCGACGGAGAGGAGGCAGCCCTGCTGGATATCTGTGCTGCCCTTGACTCTAATTGAAGTAGGAGTAAAAACACACAGCAGCAGCAAGTTACACAAGCAATTTACCACAGAATTGTTTGTGTAGCAACTTGAGGTTGGCGGTGTTGTTGAAGAATGGAGTTACATTAGTCTTTGAGCAACTACTCTCCTCACCATGGTATGAGGATTACGTAACATCGAGCCATATGTTTAGAGCTGTTTGCTCAGGGTTGTCCCAGATGACCGAGGGAAGGCTGATGTGTCGCAGACACACAGAATCAGAAAGATGTTAATTTCACTGTTATTACCTCTCTTATTGTCTGTCTGTCGATTATCATCCATTGTTAACACTTAAAGTAACTCAGCAGTCACTGCAATATCTCATTCAGCATTTCTTTCATTGGTCAAGTGTGTTCCTTGGGTTTACTTTTCATATTCAAAAACAAATTTACCTTCTGTATTTACACACAGATTCTTTTGTGATTTAAAAAAAACTACTGCTCCCATGAAAGCACAGGTACTGCGTCCATCATATATCCATAAAATCTCCCAACACACTCATGTATTGTCATTTTTTTTCCAATTTCATAGCTTTAATCTCTGTCGTCTAAAAACTTCTTAACCGTTCAGTCCTCATTTGTCGGGCTGTGACATTTAACACGGGGCTGATGGGAAATGGTGTTCGTTAAAGGCCACTAGTAAATACTGAGAAAAATACTGTCCTTTATCAAAACATATCTATGAATCACACAACATACTGTTGAGAAAGGCTCTGTCCCCATGGCTGTATTTTATATTATTTGCATTATTACAAAGTGATTTTTGATGAGGTTTTACTCTACAACCACAGATGCTCAGTGCATTTTATATTTTTACATCATGTCAATATTTACTTTGAAATTTAGTAGCAGAAACGTTTTTTCTGACTTCTGACTTTGGCAAATTGTTGGTCTTCTGTTCTGCTGATATTATGCGTCAGTGCTTCATGATTCTGCTGCCTTTGATTGTATTTGAAATAACAAAGATCAATAGATTACCTGCACTGCTTTATGAGTTATGCTCCTTACCTCATCATGTCCTTCCTCTGCTCTCTATAACCCTCATAATTGTCATTAGTCAGACTCATAAAAATGAATCACTTAGTCCTTTATTCACCTTCAACGGTGGAAGCAGCCAGTGGAGCAAACATCAGTGGACACTTTGTATTTAAAGGCTGTGATATCATCGTAAACTGCATTTATTTTTTTATTTTTTTTATTTATCAGCCCTAGTGGCCACACACTTAAGACTTTTTCAAAAAGCATTTTTTCCACATTTGCGTAGGAAAAGTTTATCTTCTGTAATAGAACCAGTGCAGCAAAATGTGATTTGAATGTTGCCAGTTATTCATTGCTTGGTCTATAAACTATCAGAAAACTGTGAAAAATGTCCATTACGATGTCATACAGCCCAAGGTGACGTGATGTCAGAAGAAAAGAAGAAAAGAAAAAAAACGTTCTCTATCTCTTGTTTCTGAATTGCAGCGCTTGAAGCAGTTTGCTTATTTGAAGTATTTCATGTGCACACGTGATTCTTGCAGTTTTTGCGTTGTATCTAATTCACTTCATGTCAGTTGTTATAAAAAAACAAAAACATAAAAGCATGCTTTGTCCAATCAACAGTCTAAAACCCAAAAATATTCAATTTACTTTAATGTAAGACCAAAAAGAACCCTGAAAATTCTCACATTTGAGAACCTGGAAACATCAAATATTTGGCATTTTTGCTTGAAAAATTAATCAATAAACAATTAATCGATTATTAAAACAGTTTCCGGTTAATTTTCTTTTGATTGACTAATCGCAGCTCTAGTTTTCACACATTTGAATAAGAAAAGTACTTAATTGCAGTGAAAAATAAGATTTTAATGTTTTGAATGATATTGAAATGTTGACTGAATTGACAAATTGATAAATTTAGTTCAGAATTCATATAAATCCCCACAACTTTGATGAGTTACTGTCAGATTAAAGCAGTGATTTTATATTCTTTAAAGCAGGTGTTGCACTCTTTTGGTTAATGTTCATAAAGTCTTCTTTCAGATAGTTTCATCTGGTCAAATTTAAGAAATAAGAACCCACAAGCAGCAACACTTTGTAAAACCAGTGTTACAAACTAACGGCGTTTTGCTCAGCTGGAAGATGAAGAAAGCCGACAGCTGTTACTTTTCACTGTTTGTTTATCTGTCCAGCTCGGTGCCAAGCTCTTATTTTCCTCTCAGACTGTATATACATGAAGACTGGTACCACTGGCTAGAAAAAAGGAGTACATAGTGTTCCTGCTTTGTCAAGTGTGGAGCAGAGGGCAGTGTTGATACAGCGTCTCGCTCTGACTGTAACAGCTGGAGGTCAGAGGTCACGCAGAGACCAGAGTGGAGCCACTTCGGTCTCAGAGGGGTCAAAGCGATTTGTTTGACTTCTTAGCCGAGTGGAGTTTGTGTAGCAGGTCAAAACCAACTTTAATTAAACTCTCCTCCGTCCTAGGAGTTATTTTAACTTGCATGTTACATCCATAAGAGGTAATTACACCTGTCACAGTATCCATGGTTACAGTACATCTGTGTAGAGCTGAAACGATGCATTCATTATGAGATTAGTCAACTCAACTGACAATCTAATAATCATTTCTGTCATTTTTCAAGCAAAAATAATGAAAAAAGAAGGAAAAACTTTCTCTGGTTCCAGTTTCTCACATGAGGATTTGCTGTTTTTCTTTGTAATATATTTTATTGTAAACTGAATATCTTTAGGTTTGTGACTTTTGGTGGCAGAAAACAAAATACTGTCACCTTTGGCTCTGGGGAGTTGTCATGAACTTTTTTTTTTAACTTTTTTGACGTTTCATACACTAAACGATGAATCCATTTATTTTAACTTTTTATTAACTTTTTTCACTGTGGTGGCCCAAGTGGGGCACTGACTGATGCAGGGGTGGCATGAGGTGCACACATGTCAGAATAATATTAATTTAACATTTCTGTCTGCACTACTCATATCTACTTTAACCCTTAGAGACCCACCACAGGTACATTTTTTTGGTCTTGAAATGGCTACAATGGGGACTAACATCACCACACATGAATACAATTGGGCTCATTGAATCCACAAGAGTCTCATCTTTCCAGCCCAGTTCATGTAATGCCAAGATTGTTTATGGACCCCAGTATGCAGAAATACTCAAAAACACAGTTTTTGCCCCAAAGTGCATGGATTAGAATAATAAAGTGGGCATGTCTTTAAAGGGGAGACTCGCAGGTACCCATAGAACACATTTTCATTCCGATATCTTGAGGTCAGAGGTCAAGGGACCCCAAGGTCAAGTTTGGGGCATTATGTTGCCCCCTTCTTGACAAGCTAGCACGACATGTTTGGTACCAACTGATTTCTTAGTTTGTTTAGTTTCATATGATGCCAATGTCTTCACGTCAGCTTTATAACAGAGTCCACTACAGTCTCTTAAAGACAGTAATGTCCGTCGTCGTGCTTCTGCGAGTCTCTTCCTGGGGTACACCTGGAAACCACCACCTGGAAACTCCCTGTTTTTCATTTTTAACAGAACATTCACTGAAATTTACAAAAGGGGGGCATTTGCAGCAGAGCAGGGTCAGTAACAGATAACAATGGCATTTTTGGGGGTAGTCCATTATAATACCATCTGACTTGGTTAAACACCGAGTCCAGTGTACCACAGGTCCACCTTTGTATAAAAGTGTCCATTTTCAGTTGCAACAATAACAATCGTTTGTTGCAGCGCTACATCTGTGCAGATATGTTTTATCTGCAGATGTTTATGGCCAATAAAGCAACATTTCTTACAGGACGTGTAGCCTTGTCTGTTATCTGTAATTATACACTTTTTGAGCCAACGAGTTGGTCGCCAGCAACAGATGTCGGCAGCAGCCCGACAATGTGCCTGTTTGTGTCCCCTCACAGGCTCTTTATTTATGCTGGGATACGCCAGAGTTTGCAGGTGCCTCGTCAGCATCACAGACAGACACACACACACACACACACACACACACACACCCCACAGTCAGCACATGCTGTCAGACTCGGCCAGCTGCCCGGCTACACCTGCAGCAGTGTGTGTCACATAGAAGTGAGACGGACAGAAAAAGCTTTATTCTGTGTGACGTAAAGTCCAATCAGTGGACCTGCTCTCTTCTTTGTAGTCTTTAAACTAAATTACTCTGAAGCACATCTGTTTCATCAGTGCCTTCAGTTATGGCTGTTCATATTTTTTGTTTCCTACTGAAAATGTAGGAACTGTAGAAACTGTCATGTAGAGCTGGAACAATTAACCTTCTCAGCATCTATTTTAATAATCTATTCTTTGTTCAAGTCATTTTTCTCAGCAAAAATGCCATATTTCACAGGTTCCAGCTTCTCAAATGTGAAATATTTCCTGGTTTTTTTTGTCATCGGTGATAATTAGGGATGGGACAATAATCGTTTTTTTATCATGGCTCACGATAAAAAGCACTCACAGATCAGGATAACCGTTAATATCGTGAATATCCTCATGAATTGACTGCAGTTTACTACGTCTGTGATGAAATACAAATATCTGGTTCTTAAAAAAAGTCATAATGTTTAGAGAAAAAAGGTCACAATTTTATGACAAAAAAGTTGTAATGTTTCTAAAAAAACATTGTAATATTTCAAGAAAAAAGTCGTAGTGTTTCAAGAAAAAAAAAGTTGTAATGTTTCGAGAAAAAAGTAATAAGCATAAGAGTTTTAAGCATATTTTGTTGATTATCGGGATAATATCGCGAATCACAATTATTTTGGCCGGGATAATCGTGACATGAAGTTTTCATATCTTTCCATAGTGTAAACTGAAAATGTTTGGGTCTTGGACTGATGCTAAATTTTGGCTTTGGCAAATCATGATGATGGACATTTGTCACTACTTTTTTTACTTTTTATGGACCAAATAATGAATTGAGTAATTGAAAAAATAACAGTTTAATCAATAAAGAAGATGACTGTTAGTTGCAGCCAAACAGTCATCACAGTCATTTTAATTCAGGACAGAAATTCCTGGAAATAGCAAAAAAAAAAGAAAAGTTGAAATGAAATCTCTGTTTTGTTTCTTAGATGACACACACTCTGTCCTCCCTTCTGCTGCTGTGACTTTGTTCATCTGCAGCTGGCCAGATGTTGCCCCCCCCCCCTCCTTCCTTAGAAACTCTCCTCTGGTTTTGTGAAGGAGCGGATGTTCAGGACTTGTTTTAAAAACTCTCCTCCTGCAGGAGTGGCAACAACAGAAAGACAGAAAACTGTCCACAAAGTCTTCTTTTGATGCTGTTTTACAGAAACTGTCTTCCACTTTGCAGTCTCAAATTCAGTAAAAGATCTGAAGGATAAGTCATGTTTTTGATCACTTATTTATAATCTATTTCTTCTAAACCCCAAGAGGTAATTCTAAGAACTTTAGACTAAAACCTGAAACCTTCTCTTGCCCCCCCTCCAGCAGATTTTCCGTCCTCATGAGTTTGAGTATCAATAAAGTCTGTTACATAAATGCCCTCACACACGCCCTCCACTCCTCACTCCAGTTACATAAATCCTCGCAGGTGACCTCTCTCCGCTGCGATGTTCTCATGTGGTGTGTGTGCGCGCGTGTGAGTGTGTGGTTTGTGGTCATCGAGCGCTTTCCATATGTCCAGATGTGCTGTAATGAAACGGAGTGTGAAAAGAGCACACATCTGGAAGGGAGTAGAAAACATGAGGGATGTCACCCCCGGAGCAAGAAGTCGCTCATGGAAACAGGGTTCCTACGCAGTATGGAAAAGTCTGGAATTTCATTTTAGTAATTTCCAGGTCTGGAGAAGTATGGAGAAAAAAAGAAAAGAGAGTATGGAAAACATTTGCTTCCAGACTATTGTCCCCATTTTGTTTTCTAAAATATAAAATTCAGTTACCAAATCCAGACATCCGTGACCAAGTTAGTTTGAAAGAAAATGTGGCAATATTTTTTAATCCTGTCTGAACATTTATGAGTTATGCAGTAGTTATCATCTGCATGAGGTAAACATATCTTTATGGCTGCGTTCGTCGTCGTTTCCGTGGATACAGTGAATAAACAAAGCTGCACAGACGCTGTGAAATTTAAATTAATTTGAACTTTTTTCCAACTCATTTTCGGTTTTTATTTCTAAAAGAGACAAAACAATCTGAAATATAAAACCTGCTGAAAGGATTCTAAACATGAAATCGTTTGATATCTCCAACATGGAGGAGGAGGCGATTATAAACAAAAGTTTTCTTCTACGTAATCTACCGAGAAGTCTGGAAAATTTTTAAATGGAAAATATGTATGAACCCAGTGGAAAGATCATCCGAGCTGGCCACCTGGTGCTCTGTATATTTTACAGTAGTTTTGATTTGTTGGTACCAGGTAGGGCTGCAACTAACGATTATTTTCTCAATTAATCGATTAGTTGTTTGGTCTATAAAATGGTGAAAAATGCCGATCAGTGTTTCCCAAAGCTCAAGGTGACGTCCTCTAATGTCTCGTTTTGTCTGCAACTCAAAGATATTCAGTTTACTGTCATAGAGGAGGAAAGAAAACAATAATTGATTATCAAACTAGTTGGCGATTCATTTAATAGTTGACAGCTTAATCAATTAATTCGTAAATGTTTGCAGAAGTTGCAGAAAGTTAGATTACATGGCAGGTGGTCGTCTCTTCTGGACATGAAGGTTTTTATCAAAGATAAGATTTGGCTTTTGTTCTCCTGATACGTTATCGGTGCAGGAAATGAAAATAAATTATGAAGTGCCGTCGTTATCGTCTTCCTGATTCTCTGCCCCTCTACTCTTTTCTTCCTCTGTTGGCTACATAACCACGACAGCGCTCTGTCTATCTCCACCGGCCCATCCCAGTGAGAAGATACGTCTTACTGCTAAAAATAAATGTTTGTGCTCTGGGAAAGTTGCCTGTTAGTGTGAATGACTCATTAACTGTCCAGAAACAATGGCTCTGCAGAGGCGGCGCGGTGCGCTTTAGTCAGTATGGAGATATGATTCCCGTCTGTCATAAAGCTTTTAACAGCCGGCGACTTCCTGACATCACTGCTTCTGCTCAGTAAACACTGATATCAATCATTAAAGAAAAAAAAAACTTTAACGGGAGAAACCTGCAGAGAGATCTCCTTCCCAGGATGGACAGACCTGCAATATACAGAATAAACCAAATGTGGACAATCAGGATGACAACATTTGAGATTAAAATGTGTTAAAGTTTAAATCAATAGAAAAAAAATAACGAGGACACGGAGAAATGAGTGAAGAGGTTCCAAGACACCCAGCAGACGACATATTATGACAGGGGTATTCAAACATTAGCTCACATTAAATAACATTAGGTCTGGTACAATGCCTGCACAATGACGTAAAGTCCATAAATTGTCCATAAATTGTCCATAAAGGTGCCAAAAACAGCCACTGGCTTCTGGTCGAGCAGCTGTAATATGAGCACACATTTCTCTTGGAATTGTCTCTTCTCTTAATCGTCTTTCTTTTTCTTTGCAAACTTTGACAACATATTGCTGTGTTTATATCGATTACATCCATGTCTCTTGTATGTAACTATTTCTGGATTTTTTTTTTTCCTGTAGTTTGGTCCTGATCCAGATCTAATCCGGATCTAGTGGCTAACAGACCTTCACCAGGGCTTTAACCTGAGGTGGTCTCTTTAATCGTCAGGGTGATTTGACATTTTATTCTTGTTGCTTATCTGTCAATAACAGAGATTATGAAATGTACAAATGTATATCTTAAAGAAACATGGAGTTTTTGACCATGAGTGCAGTAGGGGGCCCCAGTTTGTATTTCTAAATCCCAGAAATAAGTTAGCATTTTAGCACTTCCAGTTCCCTCGCCTCGAAGTCAATGGGTTTTTAAAAAAATCTTTTTTTGGTTAGACGTCTGAAATAAGGTCTGCTGGTGAATCTTGAAGCTTTTACGTGTCTTTAAAAAGGCGGTTGCTAACAAGTGGCTAAATGAGACTACAGAGGTTGTCGAGGACGTTAAACGTGACCGTCAGTTTAGTAGTAGGACGGTGACGTAGGACAACAACATGCGACTGTTGGTGTAGTTCCTTTATAACGTTAGCTTTTTACTTCTGGTGATTGCATTTACGCTTCTAAAATCATAAAAGTGGTGTTCATATGGAAAGATTATCTTGACAAAATGTGTAAGTATCATAAACTTGTGTTCGCCACAGAGCTTATCTTCTGCAATGATCCAAAATCCAATGCAAAAATCTCATAGGCTTTTTGACGTGAGAACCCATGGTGACCCTAACTTCCTGGTTGGTCCCCTCGGCTCCCTATAGGTCTGTTGTTCCTGCCCTCTAATACGACCCACAGGAACAGTTCGTACCTTAACGGTCAGAAATAGAACATGATGTTGGTGCTGGTTACATACTTTTTTACTTTCACACAGGACACAAACAGCGGTGTCCTGGGTGAAAGTACAGTGTTTATTCCTGCTTTGCTCCTGTCATAATTACTATGGCCACAAGAGGGCTCCGCCTAACAATAAACGTAAATATGGGTTGTAATAAGATGCTTGTACAGGGGAGGACAGTCTTGATTTTTTCCGCAACTGACAGAGCGAGCCAGTGGCGGACTCACATGTCTGAGGGGCAGGGGCAAAAGAAATAAAAAGGGCACAAGCGTGCAGAAAGTTTTCTAGCGTGTAGGGTACTGCATCACATTTTAAGGGCACTCTAGAGGGCACTTTAACATGTTTTATCACAGGGGCAACTAAGAGGGCACTTTTGCTGCATTTCTCTTAACATGGGAGCTAAAAAAGGGCTCGTTTCTAACCTCTACCTGAATAATATAGAACCGCATTTACAGTTGACACGTCACATGGTCCTCAAGAGCAAATTAAATTGGCTCTGTTGACATGGAAACACACTGCAGATGTTTGAAACTTTACATGATGAGCACCGTTAGGTTTTTTTCATCCATGTTGATTTGAAAGTTGAGCTCATCAGTTTCATTCTCCACCTTTGAGACTGATTGAAACCTGCACGTTTCCATGGCAACGGCCACAACTGGAGCTTGAAGTTGAGATTGTTTTATCTCGGCCTACTGCTGTTTCCAAGGTCACAAATGACCTCAAGGTCAGTTTTCAAAATGGCAGAAGACGCATATAAATTAAGAACAACAAGGACCACAATTGAAATAAGTCCTGTGACTTTTTATTTGTGTTATCCTTGATGTTCTTTTAACAGGTGTTGCAGTACGTAAGTGTCCTTTTATTGACAACAAAAAGAAGATTGTATAGAAAGATGTTTACCAAGTGCTTAAAAAATGCTTTCAGCGACAGATTTTCACAGCAATTCGTAATATTTCAGAACATCAAAGAATGCATTAATATTTTCAAAAACTAAACACATCGCCAAGTGCAACACGTGCACTGCGTTTCTGGTACTTTTAAAACCAGCAAGGTGCAATAAAAAGTAGTAAAAGACAATGGGGAAAGGATTATTCTAAATCTAAACTGAAGATAAAAGCTGACTTTTTATGTGTAAAAACCAACACATTGCAACAAATATATTACACACTGAATTACAATGTGTTGGACTGAGCCACAGTTAACATGTAATGATGATTTTACCCAACAGAGGTCCCTGTTGCACCAGATATAGAGCTTCAATTCTCACTCAACCAACCTCACACACCACAGGGACCCAGTGTGTGTTTGTTGTGAGTAACAGAGCTGATGTGCAGTGTGTCCAGGCCAAAGCATTGCAGGATGGCAAGAGGGAAGAAACTAGTTATTTTTAATGTTAATTATGGTGTGTTTTTAAATGACTGTGCAGAGCTGCTGGAATGATTAATTTGGTCTCTAGAAATCATAATAGATCCCATATTTTCATAGTGATTTTCTGTCCATACAATCAAATGCAGACATTTAACAGGGCATATTCAGTAGCCTATCAATGGTTCACATTTTTTAAAGTGGGGTTGTATGAGGTATACTTATTAATAGTCAGTGTATTACCTACAGTAGATGGTGGTCGGCACGCCCCCAGTTTGGAGAAGCAGACAGGAGAACAGGCACAGAAGCTAAGCGATGTACTGCTGTGGACGAGGGCTGCAGCTAATGGCTATTTTAGCCACCTAAAGAAAGGCACACCTAAAAAAAAAACAATATCAGTTTAAGTGTACGTCATATTTAGAATATTTTCACTACTTTACTTTGCCATCAGACAGGCCTGTTTAAGTTGATATGGGGGGAATTAAAGCCGTTATCTATGCTCTCGTCAAAGCCTCCAGACTCCATTGACAAAAACAGTAACTTTACCTCAGAATACAGGAGCTGCTGGTCTAAAACACTCTAAATATAGCATACACTTAACCTTTTTTAGGTGCTTCAACCTGGGGACCAACTGCCATCTACTGTAGGTAACACACTGACTATGGATAAGTACCTCATACAACCCCACTTAAAAAAAGAAATCCAAACTATCCCTTTAAATTCAGTGATAATCCTCCTCACCTTAATCTGTGATACTGAGTTAACACCCATGGGTGCAGTTTGTGGCACACAGCGTGTTGCTTTCCACACGTACAACAGAAATCTTCCTGAATGCATGACATGTAATTTGCAACACATGTTCGCACAGCATTATACAGCGTTGAAAAGTATCATACAACTTTGGGAAAGTGTCAGACTGCACTTATGGATGTGCAGAAAGTGACGCATCCCCTTTTTAAGAGTGCAGGCTCTGCATCATCTCATTGACCCACCACATTCAGAATCACATTTAGCATCCAGTCGAAGAGAAAATCCATCTTCCCCTCCGCCAGCCGCTGAGAAATGTAGCAATGTGTGAGGAAAAATAATAACATAAAACTATATTAGAGATCCTCTTTGCCTAGCAGAGGAGGTATTGATTTTTAGAGAAATGTTTCAGAAAGTCTCTTCCACGGGCCAATGCTAAAGCTGCGTCGTCTCCCAGTCCTCAAAGCAACAAAACAACATTTTAGGCCTTTTATAAAAGCTTACGGATTTATTTTTAGAACTTTTTTTTTTTTTACTCTCTTGCTCTCTGTCTGTCTGCCACACAGATGTGTTTAAATGTGTATCAAATCTCATATTTCCTGACAGAACCTCTGAAGCGTTAGATTAAATCCTTGACATGATTCTTTTAATAACTATTGCAGAATAACACCAACTTTTATTTCTATCCATTTTTCATTGAGGCACCAAAATTCAATTATCTCATCTGATTTGTACGATTATTAATCTCCATTGCTCATACATTCCAAATGGCTTTGCAATCTTGTGCGTCACAAAACGGTGTCTTTTTTTTTAAAGTGGAATTGTAATGAAGTATGCAGATGATTGGAGATATAGGCTCAGTGCAGGGCAGAGGTCAGAGGTCAGAGTTACGGAGTGGAGACAGGCAGATAGAGATGGAAACAGTTTCCTGTCTGGCATCATTAAACAATCCAAGGTCTTCACATGCACCAGATCTACGCACAGCAGCCGCTGATATGACTGCTTATCATCCTGATACATATGGGTCAGTAGGGGCATGCTGGCCATGCTAGAAGGCAGTTATTAGTGTATTGAATGGGCTGACAGCCTACTGTATTGAGGGTTATTATGACGAGCAACGGCGGAGGCCAGATGATGACGTATAAAGAGCGTAAGTTAAGGAAAGTCACGGAAATGTAGACGTTTTTTTGTTGTTTACTTAAAGTGAAACCGAAACGTGTTATCAGCCTGCATTGGATGGGCTGGTGTCAACCTCATTCAATACGCTGATAACAGCCCTCTGGACCTTTTAATGTGACTGACCCATATGTATCAGGATGATAAGCATTTTATTAGGGCATTAAATCGTGTGAAGAAAATGCGTGTGAGAGCTGGAAGCTGTTAGCTGCTTCTGCTGCTCCCCGTAGCAAAAAAAACCCCCAAAAAACACAAATAATTATCCAGTGTCAGGTTTGAGAGAAGGGTTATTTTTTTCGACAGACTCACAGAGATGTGGCCAGCTCTCACACTACTCTCAGATTCTGCTTTACAAGTTTGTGTTTTAGAGGGTTTTTTGCCCTTTTTTCTCATGAAAATATAAGCTATTACAGCCAAATATCATTATGTCAAATAATAAAGCTGGCTAGGTAGTTAGCATATTACACAGTTACCTCAGCTTCTTTTTTCATATGTTTCTTTCAATATCTTTCTGAGGATTGACAACTTGTTACTGTTAAGGTATTATCAGGTGTTTTGCTGCCTTTTTTCTTTTTCTTTTTTTTTTTTGCATATAACTGCGTCTCAGAAACCTCTGGGCTCAAGTTTTCTTCCTGGGATTCCTGTTTCTGTTGCATGTTTTTCTTACAGGAAGTTTGAATTTCTGTCTCTGCTTCATCTGTTGCGTGCTTAAAAAACTTAGATCACAATATCTGTAGATTCTAGATGCACATCTGTATCACCAGAGAATCTGCAGCCTCCAGTGCTGCACACTAACCTTTGCAGTGTGTCTGTGTGCCGTGTCTTTACACATCTGCGCTTCTGTTCACGTGACTGCATGTATATGTGTGTGTGTGTGTGTGTGTGTGTGTGTGTGTGTGTGTGTGTGTGTGTGTGTGTGTGTGTGTGTGTGTG
>JAOVVB010004050.1:0-17184 GCA_028570985.1 Heterobranchus longifilis | reverse complement strand
ACACACACACACACACACACACACACACACACACACACACACACACACACACACACACACACACACACACACTCGTGTGGAGTTGTCATCGTGTGTATCCATGGTGGACTGTGGTGGATGTCATTTACAGCGTTCCCACACTTTTTAAGAAATCATTTTATTTTATTTTCAGGAGTTTTTCTTGAAAATACAGGACAGTACTTGCTCACAAAAGGTCATATCATTTACTGGTATTTAACTAGTATTGAGACATTTAACGGCAGTTTTATTCCTCCTTTTTTAATGATGCAGGGTTTATGATGAAGTATCTCAGGTTTATTACAGGTGACGGCAGCAGCATAGTGTTAAGGAAAACTATGACGAAATATGTTTTTTTTCTATGACACACACTAAAATAAGACTAAAATGCTCAGACTTTTGTGGACTAAAACTTGATTAAAAAACAGGATGAGGTTGACTAAATATGATAAAAACTAAAAAGAGCAAAACATTGCTGACAAAATGACCACCCATCAGTGCTAACTGTACAATGAGGTGGTCTGGCCTCCTCGTTTTGTTTGACTTCATCACCTGTTTTGTTTTCTCTTCAACAAACAAACACCTTGTTTGTGTTCTTTTACTCCACGTCCCTCATATGAACTTCAAACTTGGACAAAAATGTCCTACTTCTCTAACAATTTCAACTTTGTAACATGTGATGAGCGCTGTTTTTGGAAATATGACTCATGATACATGACCATCTCCAGCATTTCCACTGGGCTTCTCTGAGAATTCTGCACGACACCAAAAAGATCGCTGCAAGTCTGTTCCGCTCTGCAGACTGACGCGGGAGCCGACATGAAAAGACAGCGTTCTGCTCTGCGTCTGGTAAACCTGCTTTCAAGTGTCACACCGTGCAGCTTATCCCACCAACAAGTCAAGTTTAAAACAAAATATGCACCGAGGTTCACAGGCCATCTGAGTGAGGGGCTAAAATACAACTCAAATTTTCCAGGATATTTGGTCATTTTAATCAGGTGTTTCCATGACTGGAAAACTCGTCTCTAAACTTCCAGGACACGTGGGAACCGTGATTTAGTAGTCATGTTCAACATAAAGTCAGTAAAGCGTTGATGGTGTCAGCATCTTGATGTACTTTGAATGTGTTTTTTTATTCATGTGGAGTTGTCAGATGCTTGGGGGATGATCACTGTCATTTCAGTCAAACACAGCTGTCTCCCTCGGTTATTTAACGTTCTCTATGTTCATCCTCTGAAGATCTTGATCACTGTGTGTCCTGTTATCTTGACAGAAGTGCTGAACTGTGAATATGTGATGCATGCAGATGCATACCTGAATCCTCCGAGTCCTTGCTGTCAGGGGAATCCTCCATGTCATCGTCCGACATTTCCATCTCCTCCTCTCGTCTGATGCCCATCAGCTGCTCGTTGTGCATGTTTCTAATCTCCTGCAAAACACAACAGATAGAGGAGCGGGTCAGAACTGCAAAGACTCATGGGTGATGCCCGTTTTTAGCAGGTGCCAGTAGGAGTAGGATCATCAGTGATGCACCTCTTTGATTTCATTGCTAATGTATTACAACATCGCTGTAAGAATACTTATAAGGAACAAAAGGAGTGTAGATGAATAAAGATGAAAAGGATGGTCTCAGAGCTGGGGATAAGTTCCTCCTTTGGCACAGCGATAGGGCAGATGGTTGCACAAACATAGCCAGACCCCAGAGTTTTGTACTTCTTGTTACTTGGAGAAAACATTCACAATCGTGCAGCTAAAATACATGATAAGTGTGTGACATTGACAACCACAGCTGTCAAAAATGTCAAAGCACGATCACGTCAGAAGATGAAATGTGTCCGTGGGTTCTCACACCTTCTTAAACATCAAATTCAAGGACTTTTCAAGGACTTTCCAGACCCAATTCCCTCAGATTCAAGGACCCAACACGGCAAAGTCTGAGACACGGATCAAGGTTGATTACTGTTACAACACTAAGAACTAGCAGGCCGGCACGTGAAACAATGACAGTGTTCCTGTACAACTACATTCTCAATTATCTCAATCATTTCGAGGGAAATGTTTTGTGTCCCCGATTACAATTGCAGTTTTAAACACCTCGTTACTACTACTTGGTTAGGTTTATGAAAAGCTTGTGGTTTGGGTAAAAAAAAAGAGTATGTGTTACATTACAAACTATAATTATGTTTGTTAGATTACAACGTTGATTTTTGGATTCACACGGGACACCGCAGACATTTTTGTAATATGTCAAAAACAAATGTAATCTGGGAGAAATTGAGAATGCAGTTTCGTTATATGGCAATGTCATTTTTAGGAGACCGGGCTTCTGAGAGGAGACACACGTGCAGACAGCAGAACGCAGCCTACTCACTAAAATTAAATTTAAAAAAATATCAAAAAGAACAACAATTTCTATTCTTGAACAAAATATATTAATTCAAGCACTTTCACTGACCCACATCTATGTCTGTTTTCAAAAACAAACTCACAAACTTTCAAGGATTTCAAGGCCCCGTGGGAACTACGTTTGTCTTTGTGCATGGACTGTTTAGAATGTGCACAGTTGATTTTTACACCCACATCTGGAAACCCACATTAGTAACTGTAGAAATGTACCAATCTTCTCTGTTTCCTTTCACCCTTCGAGGCTGAATCACTAATGACCTCATCCATCTGGAGACCAGTAACCAGGAGCAGGCTTCAAAATGGTTTAAAGATTTAAGGTCAAACCACCACTGAATTGGATTGGCTGTGAATTAGACCAAAACCCTCCAGGTCTGTGTCAAGAGGAAAGCAAAAACAAACAAAGAAAATCCTTGTGATGCATCACACACAGTGGACAGTCCATGCTCAGACCAGACCAGACTGTCGATGAGAAGCTGTGGGTTTTAAAATACCATTCAGCTTTCGTTCCCTGTTGTGAGCAGATGCTTGAGCTACAGTAGCACACACACAGCATCTCCGTTTAAAAACAAGAAGTCGAATAATAATGGAGCAGGGGAATAGAGAAAGACCTTTCTAGAGCTGTCCCGAATATCATCATATCCTCGACGGGGACTTTTACAGGCGGGTGAGCGAGGAGCTCCAGGCGGCATGGAGCAATCTGTTCATCGGCATGTACTGCGGGCGCTGCAGTGACACAGAGCTGCTTGAAAATCGGCAAAGTTTCCCTTTAATCACTCACATAAGAACGTAGCAGAGCCTAAATATTGTTGGAACGATTCTCTGTCAAAGTCAGCAGGGGGAGACGCATAGAAACAGCCGTCTGCGGCTCGCAGCTCTCTCTCTCTCTCTCTCGATGACTTTACCGTCTGAATTAGGATCTAAAGTTCTATTAACCACGAAAAGCAAACAAGTTAAGGTCTGAAACACTCCACGCAAGGACGCAGACGCAAATGACAACGCCTGGTCCAGCTGGCACAAATGCACGTCCCTGATGAACATACTGACCGTCCTCACGGGGGCAATGTTGAGATATTCAAAGCGTTTCCATGACTACAGTAGTAAACAAACGTATAGCGTAGTAGGACAACAAACAGTGCTATCCATCTGAGAATACTGACTAATAATAATTCATGTTGATGCATAATGAATAATGTTGGATTACTATTCCTTATTTCATGGCTTTATTGGGATTTTTGTAGTCATGCATATGTTCTTGGACTTCGATTACCATGGAAACTGTCCATGCAACACAAGTACACCACACACATGGAGGTCAGGGCAGACATGCATGTAAACATGGGTGGCTTGTAGAAGTGGGCAAAAGAAAAAGAAAAAAAAAGAAAAACCCCAAAAACATGATAAATTGAGATTAATAGAGTTCATATAAAGTATCCTTATATGTCCTCAAGTATTTGAGACCTCATGCTCTAACTTTTCCTTATTCACACGCGATATCGCTAAAGAGAAATGTTGTCACCATGCTATTTTACGAGGAGATGATTAGCAACAATACTGAAATAGAGCTGCAACAATTAATCGATCGACAGGAAAATAATCGCCAACTATTTTGATAATCGATTAATTGTTAAAGTAACTTTTCATGCAAACATGATGTTTTCAGCCTCTCAAATATGCAGATTTCATGCTTTTCTCTGTTTTATATCATATTAAAATGAAAATCTTTGGGTATTGGACTAAAGAGACAGTTAAAGACATCACCTTGGACTTTAAGAAACTGGGATGGACATTTTATAGACCAAACGATTAATCGAGAAAATAATCAGCAGATTAATCGATAATGAAAATAATCATTAGTTGCAATTCTCGCCTGGTCCTGGCTGAAAAATATATTGAATACTCACTTTACTGGCTGCTGTATACAACATGTCACCTAATATAACAAGGTGAGGAAGTTAGCAATTAGCCAGCTATTATTTGGATTGATAACATTGTTATTATTACACTGATTACAAGATATTACAAGACAATATATAGTGTCAAACCTTTATCACAACCATCGATTCATTGTTAAAGTAAATTTTCATGCAAAAATTTTGTTTTCAACCTCTCAAATATGGAGATTTTATACTTTTCTCTGTTTTAGATTAAAGTCAATATCTTTGGGTATTGGATAAAACAAGACATTTAAAGACATCACTTTGGGTTGATAACATTGCTATTACTAGTTACAAGACAATTACAAGAACCTTTATCACAACTCACCAAAGACTATACAGACAGACAGGCAGACAGACAGACAGACAGACAGACAGACAGACAGTCAGGCAGGGAAATGATCAAGATGCTCCCATCTCCTGCAACTTCAAAGTGTATGGAATGAAGTTCCATAAAGAAATATCACTTTACTCACCTTTAGTAACCTCAGAGCCTTGATAAAGCTCACTACTGCCCATTATTTATTTTACAAACAAGGATATCTGGGCATCAAGTTAGTACCATGTTAAAGAACACAAGTTGAAAAGATGGAAAGTGTTCTCACTTTCTTTACAAGTTAAACGAGTAACACACATGTGCATATGTACAAACAGCATGAGTGCTCTATCAATGAAAAATTTCCCCAACAACAACAACAGGATGAAAAATACTCCTAAGAGGCTGAAACCAAGAGTAAATAAACGTACAACCATCTGTCGGCTGGCGTTATCAGCCTGAGCCCATGGCAGAGGTCAAACAGGTACTCTACACACACAAACACATGCAGACACACAACCATCTGGTGTGTATGGAGCACACTGTGCATACACACAAGCACACACACCACATAAAAACAGTGATAGAGGGAGGCAGCTGTTGTCTGATTCTGCCTGGGAGCTGCAGCTACTCAGCACCGCTGCTCGTTCCTCCATATTTCAGCTGCAGGCCAGAGAATCACACTGAATATACAGTATGACTGAGAGTGAAACTGGCTGCCTATTTGATGATAAACTACCTCAGAGCAGCTGCACTTACTTACCTATGCTGTTTACACTGGCCAGTGGCTGCCAGTCCTGCACACTGCAGCCTCTAAATGCAGCAGCCTGTATGATCAATGTGAAAATAAACCCACATTAAACCGCCTTTCTGATTTTGAATCAAATCACGCCGTGTAGTGTAAAAGAAAATGACCAGTTGTGCTGACAGTTACTGAGAATTAGCACCCACCTCCGCAGCTCTATGCAGCTTTTTGACACTTTTAGCCCATTACTTTGGTTCTCTGGCCTTCACACAGAATGTATGGCTGGGTCTCACAGCTATTATTACTCCCACATATAAAACCAAAGGCAGCGGTTTCCAGCGGAGACAAGCTGAGTGTGCTCTACCGGCTCAGCGATAAATGACACAGAGCTGAAGGAAACAACACGCATCTAACAAAGCAAGACTCCCAAATATTTCTCTCAGTAGTTGGTGGTAACCAAAGCAAAGCTAAAAAGGCGAGTGGATACTGGACTTTATCAAGTGGCCAGAGACATGTCTCAGACAGGATGCTCGTGTTCTTCTGTGACTGTTTGATGTGCAGCAGGTAACTGATGACATTTGGACATTTCTGTAAGAATTGCATTTTCTGGCGATTGGATGGCGAGCACTTCAGTTCTGGAAATTGCTCATAAAACCTCCCTTACTGTCAATATACATAGGAAAACCATCCATCCTCTGAGTGTCCTAGGTCTCTAGTTTGTGTTTGTACAGTTTCATGAGGCTGTGATTATCCTAGAGAATGGTATCAATACAATGAAATGGTTACTATGGAGACTAACATCAAGATACATTATTATAATTGTGCTCATTGAATCCACAAGTCACAGCTCTCCAGTGATACCCAATTTATGTAAGTCAATACTGTTTATGGACCCCAGTATGCAGAAATATTCAGATACACCATTTTTAGAATAGGTGAAAATAACACATGTATACTGCATGAGAAAAACAAAGGTTTTTTGCCCCAAACTGCATGGGATTAACATACTTAGCAAGTGTATGTCTGTAAAGGGGAGACTTGTGGGTACCCACAGAACCCATTTTCAGTGAGATACCTTGAGGTCAGAGGTCAAGGGACCCCTTTGAAAATGGCCATGCCAGTTTCCCTCGCCAAAATATAGCCTAACTTTGGAGCGTTATTCAACCCGCTCAGCACACAGTTGGTACCAATGGATTCCTTAAATCGTCTGGTTTCATATGACATCAATATAAAATCGAAAACCGAATACAGCAACGGTGCCCTCCATCTACATTGTACTGGACCTCATGTCATTGGGCATTGGGCGTGTGACAGAGCACTGTGTATCCGGTAAACCAGACTAAATCTAACCTAAACTAAATCTGATTTTTGGCCACTTGGGGGCAGCAGAAACAAGCTGTAAATGCAACACTAACATTAATATCAATTCCTTAAAAAAGTTGGTATGGCGAAGTTGTTTTTTTCTTCTTTTTTTCCACTTCCAGCAGATCAAATTAATTTGGAGTCATGTTTCTGGCCACCTGATGATTGCAAATCCAATATTCACCCTCTTTTAGCTCTGTTTTTGGTCTCTACCAACTCCTGAGGGAAATATCTGTCTTTTTAGCTGCTCGATGCTCCACGATGTTCACCAGCTAGTCACTAACTATCCCCTGCTGCTTATGAACTTACTTAAACCCTAACAGACAGCTGCACAGAGATACAGATTCAATTTGGGCCAATGCTGCTAAACCTCGAGCTTTGTGTCCAAATGACTTCATCTGTCTGTTCACTCTGAATGACAATAACATCTATTCCCTCAGCTATAACGAATGACAATAACGTCTATTCACACAGCTATAATGAAGTGTAAAGTAGTCGGAAGAGAACAAAGAATGTTTGAAGCAGGATGTCATTTAAATGATTTTTTCATAACAATGTTTTCTGAATGAGGAGGACATATTCTGCAGTGTGAGAGTCCACCCCCAGTGGTCTCTTTTGCATGCATCTATGGTCATGCTGTAACTCCCTGGTGTATGCAGTGTGTGTGTGTGTGTGTGTGTGTGTGTGTGTGTGTGTGCGTACAGCAACTCTATAAAGGAAGGAAGGAGGAACAATGGACAGATCCCCGGAGGCCTGATGAAAACACTCTGGTATCCACATAATAGATTGTAATACTTCCTGCTACAGCGTATATATAAAGAAGAAGAGTGATACTCCAGTGATCCCTCAGAGACCCTCAAGGTCTGAAGGGAAGGGACAAAAATACAAAAGTGGTCTTCACTGATGTCACACACTCAGGTATGCACTCAAGCATTTGCATGTAAACGTGCGTCATCCGGAGCTTCCTTCTTACTCATCAAGTGTGTGTTAAGAGCACAAAAGCTATTATAAGCATACGTTCTAACAAACAGATGGGTAAAGTTTTAGATTAGTCATTATTTTGCTACGCAGCAAATCTGCTTATTAAAACAACAATTTTGCTTTGCAACACCTACCTTTAAAGAGAAGTTTTTGTACAAGATGATTGCTGCTTCTGCTTCAGCATAAATCTGTAGTTTTTTTTTCATACTGAGGTTCAAAGAAACTTACCAATCAGATATGAGCATATATTGTCCATTAGACCCAGGGCTGCACCACACTCCAGACCCTCCATTACACACAACCCGTCATCATGCTAATTATTGTAATGCTCCGTTTGGCACAGAGGGAAAAAAAATGGTGAGCTGAGAGTAGATGATAAAAAAGCTGTTAGATTTGAAAATTAATAATACGCTTTTATGTCTCAAGATGTTCCTCCTTAATTATCCACTCATAAAAATAAAAAAAAAATCTTCAAATTTGTTGGTGCAGGGGGAGAAGGCTTGTACAGATTTACCTGTGTCCTGGAAAACTCACCCAGCAGCTTGTATCCAATTCACGGGGGGAGGGAGGGGAGGAGGGAGGGGAGGAGGTTTGTCTATAGCCCCTTTCACACAGAGATAGCGCCGAAATGAAGGTCTGTTGCTTTTTCACACCGAGCCAAGCAAAGGCGGTATAATGCCGCCCAGTGTGTGATTTCACATAGCATGCCGACATTACGGAAGCCAAAGAGGTGCGATGCGTCGGCGTCTAGTGTGTGTGTGTGCAAATCTGCACTGTGAATCACCCACCCAAACTTGAACCGACCCACAAACTGCCAACTTTATGCATTACAGTGGCACAATTGTCAGTAGAGAGAAGAACAGAGACGGACTGAGCGCCACGGCGCCCACGCATGTGTGTGTGTGTGTGTGTGTTTGAGAGAGAACGCTGCTTTGTCACTTTTTGACCAGCCCGTGGACCGACTTGCGCATCACAACTGCGTGTAATCCCGCCACGCCGGCTGTCCCTGACACACGGCGATTCGGTTTTGTTACGGCTCTGTGACTATACTTCCACTACCGGCTTAAAGGCGCAAAAAACTCTGTCCCCCCTATTCCGTCTTCGTAACTTTCACGCAGACGGCGAGGCGGATTGAAGACGCAGCAGTCCCGTCCTGAAGTCCCTGAAGTGGCTGTGTGAAAGGGGCATCTCACACTGGCTGGACTGAGCAGGTAGCCTGGCTTCATTCAAAGTACTTACTGTAAGGAGTCTGCTTTTTTGACTTCTGATTTCACCTATTCTTTTTCTTTTATGTAGCCCTAATGTAGGCATCTAACTATCAATTAAAAATAAAGAACTTTACAGTGAGTAAAGAGGGAGACAGGCGTTGAACAAAATGGGATAAAGTCTATTTTTTCCCCCCCATAAATCAGGTAAACAACAGAACGAAATCAAAGTGTACTAACCTCTGCTTGTTTGCGCCACATGTCCAGGTTCTTGCGCTGAGCTTTGGAGAAATGGTCCCATGCCTTTTGTTTGGAAGCAGCTTGGAATACAGACACAATCTGTTCAACTGTGGCGGGACGCAGGGAAGGACCAGAGACCATCCAGAGACAGAGAGAGACAGAAAGACAGAGGGCAGGTGGGAAGGAGCAGAGGAGTGAGAAAGTGGAGTCAACTAGGGGTGTAAAGAACTGTGTGTGTGTGTGTGTGTGTGTGTGTGTGTGTGTGTGTGTGTTTATATATGTGTGCAAGCGTGTGATCTACTTACCAGCTGATGCCAGTGCATCATTTCATGGATGGTTGGTCAGATAGTTTCTCCACACGCAAAACTTAAACAACTTCAATAAATCATACATTTTCCCAACATACTTAAATTATATATGATCTGCTCCTTCACATAGAATAAACTAAATTCCCTGAACACTGTAGCTCTGCTAATACCGACTTTTGGATGGATTGCCTTGAAATGTGGTGTCCCTCTCAGGATGAGTAGTGATAACTCTGACTTTCCATCTATAACCAAAAACTTCAAAATAATCCAATACTTTGTTGTATGACCAAATATCGGCAAAACTAATGAATTACCCATCAGCCTCAGCTTTGTGTAGCAAACGGTGCTCAGAGTTCAACAGGGAGGTTCTGGAAGTGAAAATCCCATTCATATTCTGAATCGAGGATTTTGATTATTAACCATAATGTCGAAAAAAATGGTTTGTGCTCCTGTAAAGCCACAAGTCCGTATGATATCAACCTTGTTTTATTCGCAATGTCTCCACTACCCACAATCCTAAGTGCAACAGCGACATCTCTGATTGGTGGAGCTCGCTGTTACCATGGAAATGTTTAGAGCACCCACAAATGTCTAGCGAGTACTGCTACCTCTGAACTCTACGATCGTTTGTACACAGTCTTGTACCTTTCCCTTTTTTCCCTTTTTCCAAATTAGTTTTTGCGCCGAAATCAAATGTCTTATGGTCACACTTCATCTCGTAGTTGGCTGGTTTGTTTCCAGGCTTAAAACTCTTTATATAAGGATTTTCTGAAACGTCAATGGAGTGAATGAATGAGAAATTCACTTCTGGAACCGTCAACACTGATGCTATTTTTATCCACCTTCAACATGGTTTTTAAAACTTAAATGTAAAAAACGTAATCTTTAAACTAACACTGTTCTCAGACTGTATCATCTGTTATTTGGATTTAGTGCTCATGTTGTTTAACTGTGTTGTATAGATATTGTACATATTTTTAACCATAATGTAGTATGTTATTTTTTAACTATTATACTTATTGTATTACTTGTATTATTCTAGGATGCCTAAAACATCAGACAAAGGACTGCAGATGAAGACTGGTGTTTTTGCTAACTCTTGACGAATATACATTGTCCCTTTTCAAATAAATTATAAAAAAAAAACAAAAAAAAACAGAGCCGTTCAAAAAGTGGGCAGTCACTGTTGAGCTCTATTAGCATGTTAACATGCTAAACACGTGGCAAACATCATACCTGCTAGCAGCCTGTTGACAAAGACCTGCTGAGTCTAAGTGCAGGCTCACAGAGCTCGTGCTAGCACGGCTCCTTTGTCTTGTCTAACATTTATTCAACGAGGGACATTTTGCTAAGCAACTGGCAGCTGCCAAAAATAACCTACTTTAAAGTGTGCCACTGTTGACCACTGTGCAGCTCCACGACAGCACAGGGCTGTTAAGAATCTTGCCCAAGGACACCTTGTTAAAGTAGCATAGTGTTCCTGATTTACGTTCCCTATGCAGAGCTCTTTCTTCTTTTAAAAAGGAACGACATTAAGCTTGAAGCCTCGGGAGTTTAACCCTCGAGTACAGCTGTAACTGCAAAGAGTAGAAACACAACGCTGAGCTGAGCTGAGCTTCTTTGGGTAAAGGACCAGAACTTTAACTTCCTACATGTGATGCGTATGATGACAGGTGTTCTGGGTCTCTGTCGTCTGTGTCAGAATTGATCTTAGCTGCAGTGTATTGATATATTAATTCCCCCTTTCAGCTATCTATCTGTTGTCATGTGGGTGGTCATGGAGGAGTGTATGGGTGGTCTGTGTATCCCAGAGGTCCTAATGTACACAGGGGGGGGAGTCAATATGACCACCAGCTAAGTGTGCGTGTGTGTGTGCTGGCAGAGTGGTGAGAGAGACAGAACAGTACAGGAATCAATAGCGTCTTCCCAGAAGCCTGTAATTTGATGGAGCAGATCGATGGTGAAGGCAGAGAAGAGAGGAAAGGGGTACAGACAGACTTTCATGCCTGTGAGCTTATATGCAAGAAAGTAGTTCAAATAGAAACTCTTTACAGCGAGGTCTGTGGATTATCTTTCAAAAAAAGGGACAGTTTTGAGTCTTTCAAATGTATTTTTTTTTTTCAATGCTTTGAGCACCACCAATGACATTCTGTGCAGCTCCATTGTATTAATGCAGCAGCAGAAAATTTAGAAGCCAATATCTCAAAACCGGGGCACATAAAACGAAAACTACCTGCATGGCTAGGCTCCATTGGGATAAAATGACAATATGTTTTTTTGTGACTCGGGTGAACTGACCTTGATGCTGCAGTCACATGGAGTCAGGCAGACGGCAGACGGACAACACCTTTTGGACGGCATGGGAAAAACAAACAGTCCGACGGAATGACAGGACGGCAATGCATGACGATATGTTGCTATGGTGATGTGGTGTTGTTTAGAAAGAATGGAATAACATGTATTCAATAAAAGTATCTGTATCTATTCTAGCAATGCATGTAGTTTCATGTTCTCTCTTTGTGTGAGGGAGCTACGTAACATCTGGTTGTAAATACTGTCGTGGAGGACGGCAAAAAGTTAAAATATTTTAACTTTGGACGGCAATGCTGTCTACTGTTACCGTTGCCGGTTTTCTCTGCCACTAAAAGGATATCCGGTTTGCTGCGTATCGTCTGTCTGAATCCATGAATGCAGCATCAAGGTGACAAACTTAGGTGGATGTCAACTAAAAGAATAAACAGGCTGAATTCATCTGGTAGGGACAGGAAGTTGTTCCCAAGTGAAACTTGTAAAACCTCCTCACAGGAGTCTCTGTGATATCATTAATATGACCGGCAATGCACCAGGAGAAAGCAAGGTCATGAATGTGTTTACAAGGGCTGCAGGATGGAAGACGGCTAATACAAGAACAACCTCGCTCTGTGTGGTTCATACAAACACCCACATACAGATTCTATGTCTTCTATATGTATTATTTATCTAATAAACAAGAAATGGAAACTGTGAACTTTACTTTGACTTGAAGGATGTTTATGTTCTATTTAACATGCATGTGGTGGGATACGCGGAGACAAAGTGCCGCAGGCGGTGGTGTAAACCAGCAGCTGCACAGCCTAAGCTGTCAAAGGTGGGCAGAAGCAGGATGCTTTGCCTTTGGCCTTTCATTAAATGAGCTAACTATGCATTTGCTGTGTATGTGTGGCCTCCACTGTAGTCATACAATGAATGTGAAGGGCTATTTACTACATTCATCTAAAGGAAACATGAATAATATTCCACTGCAGTCACAGGTACCAGTATTATTTTTCATGTGATGATTAAGATACTTGTATCTCGGAATAAAAAAAAAAATAAAAAAAAAAGAGAGCAGGACACTGAATGTGGTTTAGAGTGATATAACAACACGGTTAGGAAAGAAGTAAAACTTACCTTTGAGCCATCCTCCCAAAAAACAAACTAGTATGAAACAAGATGGCTTCTATATGAGGCTATTAAACTCAATAACCTTTATATCCATAATGTGTGTTCCTTAGCGACTGACAACACAGTGCACACATGCTCTGTGAGAGTTAAAGGGACAGTTCACCCCAAAATCCAAAAATACATCCTTTTCCTTTTACCTGTAGTGCTGTTTATCAGTCTAGATTGTTTTGGTGCAAACTGCCGAGTGTATCGACCGTAGAGATGTCTGCCTTCTCTCAAATATAATGGAACTAGATGGCATTCGGCTTGTGGTGCTCAAAGTGCCAAAATTGAAAAAAACTCAACAGCAATGTCTCTTCCCATGTAGGATCTATTTTCTTTGTACTGAACTACACCCGCCAACCGTATCACAGCGCAGAAAGGAAATGATGCTGATACGCTACAGCTCAGCAGAGCAGGACGCCATTAATGTTTACATCTCACGCTGTCACGAGCCTCTCGCCCACGAGGAGACGCACAGTGATACGGTTGGTGGGTGTAGTTCGGTAGAAAGAAAATAGTTCCGACATGAAACTGCCCACAACATGGTGTGTGGATCATCTTGAGTAACCAGGTCCTGATTTCTGGAAAGAGACATCGCTGTTGGAGTTTTTCAAATGTATTTGTCTTGGTGCTTTGAGCACCACAAGCCGAGCGTCATCTAGTTCCATTATATTCAAGAGAAGGCAGACATCTTTACGGCAGATATCTCCAACGCTCGGAAACTCACACCGAAACAATCTAGACTGACGAATCGGGAACTGTCCCTTTAATGAGGGGCTGTGAACCATAGTATACTTACTTATTTGCAGCAAGTACTTCAGGAAAAAAAACGTCTTACAGTGTGTTTATGTTGTGTGTCTGTTCCTATGATAGGGAAACTTACACAGAACCAGAAACTTGGCCAAGCATGGACTGGATTCATTCTTATCCTCCTCCTGTACTTCTACTGCACAACAAGGAGTAAACTAGTACACTTTAAACGCTCTCTCTTGCTTTGGCCTTTATAGAAAAATGATACACTGTTGTACACTTACAGTACATACAGTATAAGTATGATACACTCATGTGTGTGTGTGTGTGTGTGTGTGTATGTATGTGTGTGTGTGTGATTGAGAACAGAAGACTCACATTGACCGAGTATGCCGGCCAGAGCGGTCTTGAACTTGTCTTTGGCCTCCTCCACCTCCTTCTCGTGCTGACTCTTCTCGCCCGTCAGCCGGCGGATGTGGCCGTTGGAGGACTGGATCATGGAGTAGAAGTTGTTGGCGTTCCTGCGGTTGACCTCGCCTCGTTCCAACCAGGTCAGGAGCACGCGCACTGCTTCGGGGAACTTGCCGTCGTCTGGCCAAGAGGCGAGGACACAGAGAAAGGAAGAGTCAGGGACGCAAACACACAGCAGACGGGACACTCGCGGTTCTCCGTGTGAGACAAAGGACGTACACTGCGACCAAACAGCCCTGATTTCTGGGAGAAAACACACACAGAAAAGAGTTTGAAGGCAAAACAGGTAACTTAAAATCCGTGTAGCAGCACAGACTTTTTATTTTGTTGAGTGAAAAATAGGAAAAAGTAAAGTTAGGGATAACGTGAGCAAGGTGACATTGAAAAAAAAAGATAAAACCACAGTAAACTGTAGAGAACAAGGACAGGAGAACAAAAATACATCTGTGCGATTGGATGAAAGGAAAAGAGAACTATACATATGGCAGACTGTTAACTATGCTTAAGAAAGAACAACTTCACAGATCGCACCGACACCTGAGGAAAGTAAAAAAAAAAAAAAAGAGGTGGTCTGAGTAAAAAGCTTCTTGTCATCAAAAGGACAAATTGGGTTTGCAGTACAGGAATATAACTGTCACCGGAAAGGGCTAAATCCTTTTCTTTCCTCTGGGTGCAAGATTCAGGAAACAGTAAACCTAAATCTGCAGCAAATAGCCGGAATGTTTGCTTTCAAAACAGCAGCCGAAAGTGTTCAGAAACAAATCCTTGGCTAAAACAACAGCGCGTTAGAGTTCTTTACACCAGGGCCAGGGGAGGGGAGAGCTGAAAAAGACACACGCAGATGGTAGAGAGGCAGAAAGTCACAGCCATTCTGTTATCGGGCAACTGTGACTGAGACCTGGAAGTGCCATTGCTCATTAGTGAAACAAGTTTATTCAGCCAGAAACTCGACAGAAAGCTGAGGAGATGGGGGGGGAAACGAGAGAAAATGGAGAGGATGAGCAGAGAAGAACAGAGAGCGCGCAGAGGAGAGGAGAAAGGACAAGATAAGAGAGAGGAGCAATGTGCTGAGGGAAGAGTAAACTGATATACTGTGTTTAACAGCCTTTGTGTAACGTCTTTCGAAAACAAATTCCCCGAATTTCTTGGAACACCAGAGAACTGCTTTGTCAGTTTCACCAGCTGCAGTTTAGGACCCTTCCTGTAATGCCTTGGCTTGCGTTGGGTGTCCCCTGCAAGTGCACAAATGGAAAAGCCCAGGTACACACATGCAGAACTACTCTACCTTGTTTGTGGTTTGCATGAATAACAATAGTGCCATAAGTGGATCCATTTTTACTTGCTCATTAACGATGCTGTTTTTGTAAATGCCCTTGGGTTGATATTGATAAATATTTTTTTCCACCACGTGTATCAAGGGTTTACTTCTTTACCGAGCTCTGATTCTTATGTTTGTGCAATCATATCATGCACAGATTTTATTGTACATGTTTTATATTTCGCCAACCTTTGATCTTGTCTCCCAGCTGGCTGCACTCGTGCTCGGAGTAGTGGACGATGGGAGGAGGGGAGGGCGGCCGGAGGCGATCCTCCTCGATCTTGCGCCGGTGCCTCTCCTCTCTGGCCAACATGCGCTGGTGACACTCCCACTCATAGAGGTCGTCTCTGGCCTGGGCGAAGTCCACGTGGAGACGACCAGTGTCTTTTTTGTCTGTGCTGGAGCCCAAACGGATACGGTAACCTGTGGGGGACAAAAGTGTAAAAATGTAAAAAAAACAAAAAGACACAGGATGTATGAGGAAGTGGAAGATGGGAAAAGTAAATATGATGGGAGAAGCAGATTACAATGAAGTAATCTGTCTGCTCAGGCAGTTTGATGTCATTTTGTGTAAATGCCCCTAATCCTTTGAAGATCACTTTTCTTTTACTACATTTTGCTTTTTTCCCATGCTAGCGACATGGCTCTATGGGTGGCATGACATTTTGTGCGGACATTCAAGGTCCCGAGAGGAAGAATCCTGATGATTTTGGTGATCTGATGATTTCTTGTAGTGCAACCATAGGGTTGACTGTTAGATTTCTATTAAAGGTCCCATATCATGCTCATTTTCAGGTTCATACTTTTCTTTCTACTTTCTTCTTTCTACTGGACTATGCTTTAATGTTCAAAAAACACATTATTTTCCCATACTGTCTCTTAGCGCCTGTCTTTTTAAGCCCCCCCTCCCGACAAAGCCCAGTCTGCTCTGATTGGTCAGTGTTTCCAGGTCTGCTCTTGCCATCTCTGCAGCCGGGGGAATGACTGTAACGGCACTTTCTACCTATATATAGTTTAGTTGTGACATCACAACCTTACAGAAGGCAGTTTTTGAATACGGGCTGTGTGTGTTTCTCCGTGGATTGAGTGTTTTGAAACTTTCACAGCATTTATATAGCACCTAGACCTGCTTTATAATTTTAAAAAAAGACATGGAAATCACACTTTTTACAATATGGGACCTTTAAATTTAGTACACACAGTAACGTCCCCCTCAGGATAAATGGTAATCTCATTTAATTTGTCCAGTGCTTTGGTTTATGACTAAATATCTGCAAAACTAAGGACTTTCCCATTAGCCTCAGCTGCACTTTGTGTTAAGTGCTAATTAGTAAATATTAGCACGTTAGCAATGTCATTGTGAGCATGTTCTCATGCTGACGTTAGCATTCAGCTCAAAGCACCGCTGCCTGAGTAGCATGGCTGCAGCTTCCCAGCCTTGTTATTAGATATCTGACAGCAGAGAGAAACAAGAAACAAAAGGGAGAGAGAAAAGAGGGTGACATGTGACAAAGATGCCTCGTCACATTCAGACTGAGGAAGTCATGGTTATGTGGTTTTGACCTTGCACCACCGCAACGCCTGAATGCCTTTAATTTTTGACAGGTGTCAACTTCACACTTCCCATCCGCACCTGATGGTCAGTCTTTTATTATCTCGATGGTT